>JAZGTK010008986.1:0-17709 GCA_036877625.1 Ambastaia sidthimunki | reverse complement strand
ACATGTGTCGTCAAGCTCAAAGTTTCTTACGTATTCAAACTTGCTTTTGGCCATGACAGAGGATGTACTGAATGTACGACCTAGTGTCTTGTGTTGTGTAAGCCCTCCAAAGTTCACCGATAGCAGTCTCAGCATAGGGAATTTAAGGGAAAATTAATGCTTTAATTTAATTTAATATGATTACTTGATGGTAGGGATACAGATTGAAGATCGTTGCGATTTAACCTTAAATGTTTCAGAAACAGTTACTGTTTTATTTTACAGTTATTGTTATATTGTTTTATAACAATTTTATATCATCAGTTATTAAGTGACATCGTTTAAAAATATGTTTATCGGTTAATCGAAAATATGTTTAAAACTCACATGTGAACGTACAGTTAGTTCATTGTATTGGTACGTCAATATAAACAGTCCCTTAAAACAGAGGTCTAAATATTTTTGTTCCGCCACACAAACCACCGCACATCTGTTAGCCGAGACGATTATTTATTTATTACTATTAATTTATGACTGTTTATAGTGAAGCAATATGTATTTTGGTTGTTATTTTGGTTGTGGTTGTGACTAATAAAATAACTTTAGAAGGGGAAACCTGAAGGGTTTAGCTGTTTCGGTCTTTACTTAAGGCCAATAACAGGGTTTAAAACACCTTAACAATTACTTAACAGTAGAAGTGCATCATAAATGAAGTTGGCCAACCTTGAAATTGTTACCTGGTTCAGTAGATTCATTTTATTAGCAAAATTTTACAATAACAATAGTATAAATGATTATTCGGTTCCATAAAACAATGCACTCTTAAGAAAAAAATATGTATACGTTTAAATACATTCCAGCTACAAAGAGTAATATTAATATCAAATAAACAACCCAAGAAACCCTCTGCACTAAATGTAAATGATCAGGTCACTCAAATGGAATAAAACTGATGAACATAATATTACAAACTAAAGTTAAAATGTAGCATAATTCCACACGTATAAGTTTAATATAGAAGCATTCTGCTATAGAGTTCTAGATGTGCATGGAAAACACTCTTAAGCAAACATAGATAAGAAAAGCATAAACAATGATATCATAAGTGTGTCCATCTCAGCAGCGATCTTCTTTCACAATCAGAATGTCTGCATTAGTGTGCCTACAAAACAAACACCCTGTCAGTGACCGAACATCCCAACTTCTCCAGCAACATCATGACGCTTGTTTAGAAACAGTATGACTATATAAATGCAAAATATATAAACTATTATAATAAATGTGGCCTTTATAAGACAAATTTATTTCAATCTGTTGATATCTGTAGTAAAAAATCAATGTGTTGGGAAAGTCACACTATATAGGATGCGTTTACCCTACACAAACAGAACCGGATGGGACTTACCTTCTCTGTACACACAGGGTGCATTCATTAACATAGGTGATGCCATCATTTCCGCAAACAGGAGAGTAGTTGAGAGGACATGCTTGACTGACACTCAAACCTCCACATGAAGGCTATCAGACAGAATACACACAATCACACACACAAACTTAAATAACTGTGTATCACTGTAGAACTGTGTAGAATTTAGCCAAGTGTTCTCTTACCCTCCGGTAGAGTCGTGATTTATCCTCTGCACCTGGAAAATTAGAAAATATATATGTACACTATTGGAGCAACCTCATTCCAGTAAACCAATGCAAGACTTCTGAAAAGACAGTGAGAGAGACTTACCCACACACAGGATGAAGAGTACACTCATCAGCACCACTGCCGTTCCTGTCATGATGCTCAAATGTATGCTGAAACAAAAATTGTCCTTGGCTCAGAGAAGTTAGGAAGCTGATAACTTATGTCTAAGAAACTTTCTTTTGCTGCCTGGCTAGTCTGTTGTTATGTTGATGCAAGTTGTTTGAAAGTGAGGAGCACCGGGAGAGGTGCTGATATTATGATGTCTGTCTGCCCCACCTACCCAGCATCACACGTCAACAACACTGAGAAAAGAGCCCCTCTATTGTCTTTCTCTTTATTAAGGGATAAACATTCCTGTCTGGCCAAAATATGCTGAGCACAATTCAGAATGCACCGGCTTGTGTAATATCCCTAAAAACAGGGGGTGTGTCCCTATTGATTGGCCCAAAGCAAAATTAATGGAATTCCACTAGGATTCTGTGAACAATATGTTTATAAAAATAATTATTAGGTTAGTAATTATGCAGGAAGTAAAATACTAGAGAACATTTTAATGTAAAATATGTATACTGTGTATCAACACATACAAACACAAGAGCTCTAAAATTGTAAAACTATAAATGAATGAATAAAAATCATAAACGAATTAATGAGCTTTGCAAGTACACACATACATGAAATTTGTTGTGGTTACAGAAGCCACCAGAGCACAGAAGACTGACACAATATTCCAGATAACAAATCAAATAAAGTAAATAACATCTACCTAAAAACACACATTATTGCAAATTAACTATATTTACACACAAGTCAAAACTTAATTTATATAAATATAAAGATTTCAGTTAAACCTTTGAATTGTTATGCTGATACAAAAAAATATCGCATTAGAAAAATGCATTTTTAAGAGTGGTCTTTCGAGCCACTGTAGGCTACACAAGTTCAAGGTTACAAATGCGTTTCCCTTTAAATACACTTCTCGGCTTCCGTAGGGAACTTCGTTCAGAGCTGCACGTTTGACTTGACTGTCAATCACGCTGCAGTACATAGTTGCATTATGACAGCAATAAGCAAAATGACACAGTTACGCAGCGCGTTGCGGAATGCGTCACTTTATACCAAACACAACGTCAGTTTTCTCGTTTTGAAAAGCCGACCTGAGGTGAGTTGATACCGTTTTGTGTTATAATTGTGATTGATGCGTTTGATTTGGTTACACATTGCTTAATCCTTTTATAACCGCAACCTTAAATTGGCAAACGTTCAAAGTAAAGCAGCCGATAAAAGAATTTGTTTTGTAACATGAAAAAACAAACGCACATGGAGGCGAGTGTCACAGAACGCCTCCAATTGTTAAACATATGATCGCGTAACACTGTTTAAACAGGACTTAGAAGTGTCCAGCAATACAAAAACATGTAAGCATTGCAAAACATCTACTATATGTGCTTAATAATTTGTTTTTTATTCAATTAGCTTGAATTGTATTCAATGTTGGTATGTTAATGTGAATGTTCTTATGTAACAGGATAATAAAATGCACCTCGCGTCTGTGTCCTAACTAGTCCTGTTATGCACTAGCACAAAAGGACATTTGAGACACCAGTTTAAAATAGAGTTGACATGTGAACTGATTAGTATGTAGGATTTTGGATATGGGTGATCGGGACCTAGCAGTATAAAGTCCGATCTTTGTACTTTAGTGGCAAGTTTATCTTTGACATGCAACAGCAGTTTCAAAGTTTTTAAAATGTGACGTCCATACCATGATAGTTTCGAGTAGGACTTTGACTGAAACAAAAAAATAAATGCCTGACTATAAAAAGGCTTATTAAATACATTGTAAATCTGTGAAGTAGGGCAAAGATTTTACGTTTTTTAAAAGAAATACATGACGTTATCATTTTATATATTAATTATGAGGTTATATTAAAATGATTAGTCTTCTGTTTTTATCTACATTTTTCTGCATTATTTCTTTTGCTTTATTATAATACATAAAGTGTTCAGTTCCAACAATAACCACATGGTGTCGCTAGCGGATTGTTTTTGTCTGCTCTCACTTCAGCATGATATATGAGGTGTTTGGTTTTAATGACTACACGGTGTCACCAGCAGATTGTTTTATGTTTTCTGAGCAGCCCAGAGCATTAATCTCCACTGGACCGCAGCAACAGCACGGAACCTTCTATGAGTTTCGTACTTATTTCATTCAGCCCCACCTCAACTCTGCCTTCCTGAAATTGACCAATGAGAAGATCCACCTGCGGACAGCCCACTCAGAGCTCATTGGCTACTGGTCTGTGGAATATGGGGGTCTCAATCAAGTTTTCCACATCTGGAAGTATGGTGAGAACTTCAGCAGGGCTATTGAATTGTTAAAGAGTGCAACATATGCTGTAAAAAGTATGTATACTTGAAAAGTATGTATAAATGTAAATGTAAGATGTAGGGTTCCTAAAGAAATAAAACAAAGCAAACTTTAATTTTTGTGAAACTTTAAAACTTTAAAGTGTGGCCCCAGTTGCAACAAATTTCTTAAGTGAAGGACATTTATGTGTTTTGTTTTAAGACTGATGTCCTTTAAAATGAAATAAAATTTTTATGTCTTATGTTATTTGTTTTTGATTTGTATTTATAATAACTTTGATTGAAATTTTTTTAGATATGCACAGGGCCAATGCTGTTTCTAAAATTTCTAAAAGTGTTATATATTTACATGCATATTAATTTATTGTCCTCTTTTTCCTAAGGTTTCTAGTTTGTTTGTTTGTTTGTTTGTTTTTTCTGTTTTGATGGTAAGACGAGAACTGAAAATTAAGCTTTTCATTGCATGGTGTAACTACTCGGTGCAAATGACAATAATTTAGTTTAATCTAAAATTGTTGTGATGTTGTTTAGACGGCTATGCCCATCGGGCATCTGTGCGGGCAGCTCTGGCTCAGGACCCCAGCTGGATTGAGCAGTACATCTCTAAAGCTATGCCCATGCTCACTTCTCAGGATAATGAAGTGACGTACCTCGTACCTTGGAGTAAAATTCAAAAGCCTCCCAAAGAGGGAGGTGAGAACCCCCTCAGTTCATGGAATTAACACTCATTAGTTTTCATTTTTGAACAAAAACACACACTCCCTTCCTGTAATTTGACACCGTAACAAATGTGCCTTTTATATGTTCCTGTGTTTGTTTATCTGTATGTCCCTTTTTGTAACAACTATGTGAGTGTAAGAGACTGATTGGTTGATTGATTGATTTCAGTTGGATCAGTTAGACGTTTTATGATGAGATTAAGGCTAGTCATGTAAACAGCTGCTTCAAGCTTATGTAGATGTCCACGACTGAGAACGAGGATAACAGTGTTTGAACTGAATTTACCTAGATGTTCAAATGAGAGTTGTGGCTTGTGGTTTTTATTCCTTACATGCTAGCTTTGAAGCCATCTGTATGCTAGTGTACCTAAACATTGACTTAATTAACATCCAACACTAAAACTCTCTGTGGGCTTTCCTAATAGTTTTGAAATATTTGTTTCATTCATTAAAGGTGTCTATGAGCTGGTTACCTTTCAGATGAAGCCGGGGGGCCCGGCAGTCTGGGGTCGGGCGTTTCAGGCAGCAGTGGGGACCCATGCAGGGTCAGGATACGCCCACCCTATAGGGGTTTTTCATTCTGAATTTGGACAGCTTAATCAAGGTAAGTGTAAACGAGTAAGGAATCAGATTTTTTTAAAAAAATTTTTAATAATAAAAATATTCTAATGTCTAATATTCTAATGTCTAATATTCTAATATTCTAGTGCATGTTTTATGGTGGTATGAGAGCGCAGACCAGCGAGCAGCAGTACGACATCACGCTCATGGAGATGCCCGAGTGGTGGCAGCAGGTACATATTAAACTTGTCTTATGATGTCATACTGTGATTGTAAGAGAATTATGGGAAATTTAAATTAATTCAAAACAATCGCAGAATTCACGATAAATTCACAGATTAAATTATGAATTGTTTTATTCTTGGTTTGATCACACTATTTTATGTCATTTTAATTGAATTAGCCAAAAGAAAAGAAAAAATGTTAAATTATTACTATGTGAGGTATATGTCAAATGACGTGTTAAAGTACTAAAAGTAAATTTTAACGTATTCACTGTATTGGCAAAAAGGCTTTACCATTTTACACAATGTAAACGCATACTGTATCTAATTATACTGCCATAGACTTACCAAACAAGTACCAAACGAGTGCAAGTATTAACTGTAGAGTTACATTAGCATTACGCACACATAATACACAGAACCTGCTGTAAAAAATAATGAATAATTGTGGTCCATAGTAAGTGAACGAAACAACACTGCCTAGGCATTTGTGCACATGTGTTGCCATGGTTTCTAAGGCAGTACAAGCAGAAACCTGGCATGTGGAAATTACACCATTGACAGGCAACAAATGACCTGGAATTTTTCTGTATTTGCAAATACTTACAGTACATATAGCAATAATTTATAACATTTTGCAAGTGGGTTTTGCATACTTTAATACAAAAATCTTACATATTGTGCCTTTAATAAAAGTTCATTTCTGACAATGGTACAATAATTTGACTATTGTAAGAAATTGACGCATTAATATTTTTACATATTACATAAATATTAATGTGGTATGTCATTTTTTTTTGTTTATCTCCAGTACGGGAGAGCTCTGCATATCTGGTGTCACAGAAGAATAAACTCATGTTTCCCTGTACATTCTCACCAATCAAATAGCCCATTTGCCGGAGCCAGACTCTCCAAATGTGGAAAATATGATTCAGATTGTGCAGTGAACCCGATGAGCCAGTCTCTGAACACATAAACATTTCATTTTGGGAAGTTTCTGTTGCTTTTGACATTTTTTTGTTGATCATTGAACAAAATGGCACTTTCTGTTTGTTTTAAACAATGCGTTGTTACTTAATTCATGGCATAGGTTTTTATTCTGTAGACCATTGTTCAGTTTTAAGAATAATTAACTACTTAATACTTAATTAATTGTAATTTTTTTCTACCTAAAAGAACTTTAACTATGCCAAACTTTTCCAACAGTGGTGTGCCTGTCATCTCATCCCTTAAATTCTTGCATGTCAATTCTTTTCAATTCTGAAATTACATAAATATTAATTTATCCTTTATCCATCTTATTACATTTGGCATTGATTGGGTTTATTGACATTTATTGTGGTTCTGTTTATTGTGTTTGAAAAGAGCATTGGATTTAAAACGGATTGCCACATAAAATAATTCACAGCTTCATTACAGTTTAAACAAATATTCAGGTTGTAGGATTGTCATGTTTTATTGTGTAAATACAGTATACAGGGTGAGTAACAGACATCCCGAGGCCACACATTTGAAATGTAAACAGGTGTTAAAAGAGGAATATCACTGTGATATTGTGACACTGTGAAAAACTTTGTTCTTTTTAGGGGTTTCATCAGTCATTTTGGTTGAACGAAAAATGGTAAATACATTGTCTGTTGAAAATCCAGTGCAAAACACATTTTGCCATTAAATTAATTCCAATTGACACAACAAATAAAGTGCTTGAACTAAAAGCTTCACTGTTGCCTATCCCAATAACATTCAAAATACTGATTTCACAATCCAGATTGAAAGTATGAACACATCACCCTTGCTGTACTAAACAGCTCTTTACAACACAGCAGAAATCAATAGTGTGATTACAGTAAAAAAGTTTTCAGGGCGGACTTCCACTGTCCTACTAAAAAACAACCAGACGGGGTTCTGATGGTCATAGCTGGTTTCCACTGGTCAAGCAGGTTTGGTTTGATGATTTTTTTTGGGGGGGTTTGGCCACTAAACTGGTAGACCAGCTAAACCAGTTGAAACCAGCTAAAACCTCGGTCTGATGTTGTGTTTTCATCTGTGTGAAGGACACACCTGATGTACTGTAAGTAAAGAAGGCAAATCATGTCCTTCAAATAACTTCTGGAGTGTTCCATTGGAAAACAATGTCAGTCGAGGTATTTGTTACGTAGCATGAAAATAAAGCTTACTCGTCTAAACATTTTTTTATTTTATTAAAAAACCCTATAAAATCAATAATCACTTTGCTTAACGATTCTGATTAGAAAACATCTAAAACAATTGCTCACGTATAAATAAAGATATATTACAAACAAAATTGATTTACCCTAGTACAGTTTGCTTTGCAGTTCAGCCCTGGGCCATGCAAATGATTGTGATTCTTCACCATAAGATTTCCAGTTTTCTAGTCTTAAAAAAATAAAATACAAAGACACTGACCCTGATTTATTGATCATTGGCATTCATCCAACGTCCAGAATTATCATCGGTCACATGATGAAACTGACGGCTGGTCTGCCAACACAGTTTTCACCTAAACCAATAATGGCAGGTATTCAAGTTTAATGCTCTCATGCATCGTGGCTAATGTGGCTTTGGATGCAGCCACACTAGAAACCTGTGAGAAGCTTTTATATTTTCTTTGCATTGCCTTGCATTGAGTATCTTGGCTGCAGTATCTGCCTCTCGGCTGACCAAAGGCATTTATCTTCAGATAGAGGTCAGACCAGCAGATTGTGGTACAAAGGCCACAAAAACATTAAAATGTGTGGAATCCACAGGCTCCAGATAGCTTGTAGTGTAAATAGAATCCCAGCTCAGACAAAACTTTCTACTGGCCTCTCCATGTTTTCTGTAGCAGACAGCGGATTCAGTAATGCCATGTCGACCGCGGTCTCTTTACGCCGAATGGAGCTGTCAGAGTGGTCTTCACTTTGGTCCTTGGCAAAGTTGACAAACACCTTTTGATTAAGAAAAAACGTTTTGTTAACATACCCAACACGATTAAAGAGTAACACTTTACAAAAGGTTCTACTTGATAACAAGAGGTAATGAATTACTTATATATGAACTACAATGCTTATATAAACCTATATGTTTTAATGTAGCTTAAAATGTACTAACATTGAAAAATATATATTTACAGCATTAAGTGATCTTTGTTATGTTAGTTAACGCAAATACAAATTCTTCATTGTTTGTTTATTGTACATTAACTTTTAATTTTTGAAAATGTAGTTAACTAATAGTAATAAATGGAATCTTATTACAAAGTCTTACCGATAAAATCAGGTATGATCAGGTAAAATCTGGTAAAATATTTCTGTCATGATACTAGTTCACATTTAAACACAGAGTCTGGGAATGTTTTATGTGTATTGAACTGCATATAACCCATTTTGTCTCACATATGCTCACTCGTATTTATACTTTTTAATAAACTTTTCAAAACAACATAAAGACACAATCAGTCCATTTTAATATTATAAATGATCCTAATCTGATCTGATGTTATTTGCAGGAAAAATGATTTGCAGGGTCACTGCACAACATGCATGACAAAAGATGAACAAAGCTTCACAGTTGGAGATGGTCCTCACCTGATCCAGTGTTGTCTGAGACACAGAATAGTCTTCTATCCTGAGGAAGTCTTTGTTCTTAGCGAGGATGCTGAAGATGTGAGCGAGGGATGTAAGAGAGGAGGAGAGCTGGTACTGTAGCATGTTTCTGTGTTTCTCTTTCAGGGTGCTGCCCGGCAGCTCGCTCTCTATAAACTTCATCACTGGCTGAAGATCTGGATCTGGACCAGCAACCCTCAGAATGATGGTGTATCCATCACCAAATCTGAAGAAAGAAGAATCAGACAGATGAAGTAAGGCGGAAAGTGGTGCAGATATTTTCTACAATAGTAAGTATATTTA
This sequence comes from Ambastaia sidthimunki, assembly GCA_036877625.1. Taxonomy (NCBI): domain Eukaryota; kingdom Metazoa; phylum Chordata; class Actinopteri; order Cypriniformes; family Botiidae; genus Ambastaia; species Ambastaia sidthimunki. Next base: position 8,252 of record JAZGTK010008986.1, on the reverse strand, counting down.
TATTTATGTAAAGGTATCTTTTTACCTATAATACTGATGTAAAAAAAATTATGTTTTTTCGAATGGTTTTTAAATGGCTTTCTTTCTTTCTGTCTTTCTTTCTTTCTTTCTTTCTTTCTTTCTGTCTTTCTGTCTTTCTGTCTTTCTTCTGTTTAGAGATCTTTCGAGATGTTTATATAATTTCAGATCTTACCTGTTCTTCAGGTGCTGGACACTGCCAAGACAACGGAACCTGCCATTCACCATGATGGCCATTCTAGTGCACAGTGCTTCACACTCCTCCATGCTGGAAGACAGCAGCACAGAAGAATTTATGAAATGCTGCCCCCGACTGATAGATGCTACTACAGCATATTTCATTGGCAAACACAGTGTTCACTTTCTTGATGCTGGGAAATATGCTGTCTGTTCTGTGAGTGGCACTACTATCACTCACCTGCAGTCTATACAGCTTCATGTCAATTCATGTCACAATTTTAGCTTTGTCACAAAATGTTTAAGAAAGTTCTAAAAGTTTAATTAATTTAGCATTGAAAATATGTAACAATACCCCTACAGCATAACACAATACTGTTTATTTGGATAAGCATATAAACTTGTTAACATGTTTTTCAAATTACTTCTCATTCAGTAGTCAGGACTTTGAAAGTATCAGGTGAGTTTTACCTGTGTGAGGTAAGCACGACAGAGCGTCCCTCTTTGATAACGCTGTGAATGCAGTTCCACAGTGCCCGACGGGCTTTGGGGTCCATGCCAGTGGTGGGCTCGTCCTGTAACCATTAGCACAGGAAGACTTAGATTGACCCTCAAGTACAGTAATAAACCCTCAAGTACACTAAACAGCCACATGAGCGGGAAGAGAGCCATCTCTCCCCCCCAACACGTGCGTCACACACTCAAGTGAACCAGAACACACTCACTGACAAGTTCAACTGGGGAGATTAATCACTTGTGTGTGTTCTTTGTGTAACTGACCCACCATGCAGCCTCATACAAAACCCTCTGAAGAGAAAGGGTAAGAGGTTCAGGGTAATTTAGCTCAGGGGGTGTTATAATACTGAACGTTTAATCCAACCGAACAGGAAACCCAGCTGAGAGAAAAATCAAACAGCGATCTTATGATCCAGATTCATGTTGTTTTACTTGATTCATTTGCAGACATTCACACAGGGAGGCACAGCACTTGAGCCAGGTGTGTAATTCTGTGTTAGTGTGTATGTGGGTTTACTTAAAATCAGCAAAACCTGACTAATCTGAGCAAACCTCATTTTGGGATATCCTTATAACATGTAAAAACACTAAAAATAAAGTGATTAGTGTGGGTTAGGTTGTGGTGTTTAAAACGATCTGTGAACAAAAACAATACAAATCTATGGAATGTTCTTATTTAGATAAGTAAATGTGTGTGTTTGAGAAAATACACATACCAGGAAGACCACTGGGGGGGCTCCTATTAGAGAAATGGCAGTGGAGAGTTTGCGCATGTTGCCTCCACTGTAGCTTCCTGCTTTTTTGTCAACATACTTCACAAGGCCTAATTTATGAATTCCCCACTCAGCCACCTGTCAGACAGATTTAATACACGTTAATAGTCTCACAAAGACATGTTCAGACCACATTTCGTCTCAAAATCAATTGTTTAAATCATACATACATTACATGCAAGTGCACATCACACATTAAATCATAATTGTGTTATAATATATATTTACCTTTACAATTTGGATAATAAAATAACATTTGGAAAATTACTTTTCCCATCTTTTTTTGCATTACTGTATTTCTTCCATTATTGCAGAGAAAATTTCAGGGGGTGTTTAATTATCACAAAAATAATGTTACAAGGCAAAGAATCTTAATGGCCCTTAATGAAAAATGTGAAACATTTCTTTTGGAGACATACAGAATATCTGGAAAATGTCTTTAAGAGGTTTTGTGAGATTTACTCCATTGGTCACATTCCATGACATGATCTTTTAAATGATTAAATAACTGTCTTTTTCTTACCTCACAAACTTCCTTCTCTGGTACGCCGCGCAGGATGGCATAGAATTCCAGGTGTTCTCGTCCTGTTAGCAGGTCATTAATGGCGTCAAACTGAGGACAGTAGCCCATGTTCTGATGAACTTCATCAATCTCTCTGAGTATGCTGACAATCACAAAGAGCAGGGTTAACAAAGATGTGTTAATCTGTCATGATATAGCATCTGTTGTTTATCTAAGTATTCTCACCTCTTCCCTGCCAAGAATGCTTCACCACTAGTTACCACAGAATCACCAGTCAGCATTTTAAAAGTGCTTGTCTTTCCAGCGCCGTTAACACCAAGCAGACCAAAACACTGAAACATAAACGACACGGCTGTCAGTCTGTGGTTTACATTAGTCAGCATGAAGACTGACTCATTCAGATGAGGCTGATCATGAGATCAGGGCGGGATAAGATTTACCTCTCCTGGAGGAATGCCCACACACAGACGATCAACAGCAGGCTTCTGTTTCCTCTTGTACACCTGTAAAACATAACATGACAGTTTAATAAGGTCACCTTGTATTTTTTGTAATGTAAAATATTATTAACATTGTGTAATTGAAGTGTAATTGCTCACACTTTAATATGTCTGTAGTACGACAGGCCATGACTTTGATGACAGCATGTATTATTACATAATTAAAAATTGTATTGCATCTATTTTATCTCAAATTCCTGCAGGTGTCCTGTGATCTGTGGTTCCTCTGACCTTAGTGAGTTGTCGGAGTTCCAAAATGTCTCCTTGACCAGCTCCACTAATGATCCTCTGCCTCTCTCTGGCAACATCCTCATCTTCTTCTCCAATCGGGCTCAGCTTAGCAGGTAGAGACCTGAAGAAAATTGTCAGCCAATTGCTTAGATCTTCAGAAGTGACTATGGTATGGTGATTCATATCAATACAGTTTTATGTGTTTAAACAGAATATTACATTGTGCATATTTTGATGGTGCTTACTTGGGTTCAAAGAAGAAACGGTATTGGATCAGGACAGTGATAATGAAGAACACTACTCCTTCTACCGCCATGGCAAAAAGATTCTTGCCCACCATGTCCCACTCCAGCGGAGAACGGAAACGGTTCTCGCCTGATGTAACACAAGAAGATTCAACATCAGGTCTGGGCCTAATTTTAATAACTGTGTCTAAAAAACCTGAAAATTTTAACTTTGAGAAAACTTATCTTACCAAGTCTCTCCAAGGCATCAGCCATGGCTTGATTCTTCACCATATCGATGAGTCCTCGGCCAAGACAAAAATGAGGGAAGATCAGGAAAACATTCTTCAGAATGTCATTAAGGCCACCAATCTCCTGCAGAAGCAATTCAAGATTGAGCTTGTGACATCACATTTACATTCAGCACGGTAGGAATAAATTTGGAACAGAAAGAATTGTTTTCTTACGTTACTTCCAAACAGCTCCATTACAAAAGTGGAAATGCTGCCATTGATCCCAATGAGGATGTTGACGCTAGTGAGAACTACATAAGCCGTGCTGGGGATTTTAAACAAGAAGGATGCTGGATACATGAGAGGAGTGATGGACCATCTGAGAAGAGAAAACAATTATCAGGGTAATCTAGCAAAATGTCTTGAAACTGCATACATATAATTGTGGTAAGTTAAGGAAGGAGGGAAAGGCATTAAGTCTCCATGTGGGGCCCGAATGGCTACTGTCGCAATTTCTTTTATTCTATTTTCATTTGATTTATGGAATATATTGACATTATCTATGTACCCATACTTACCCATACATAAGCAACAGAAGGGCAAGAACAGGTAGATTGGTGGAAGAGACATAAGCTTTTTGTTGGAAGCACACAAAGATCAGGATGACCAGAGTCGCAGGAACAACATAATTGCACTGTATCAAAACAGAAGAACTTTGGTTTAGTTGCATTCTTATCTAGGTAGAGGTGCATTATGGGTTATGGTTTAGAAGCAGCCACTGACCATATCCCAGAGAAAGTTGGCCAGCCAGTAAAGGTAGGGCTGAACTCCGCTGATAAACTGCATGTGCTTGGCTTTGTTCACTCGCTCCTGAATGAGGAAGACAACAAAACTAGCCGGGACGAAGGACATGGCGAAGATCACGCAGATGGACACCAACACGTCCACAGAGGTAGTCATTCTAAAATGAAATTAATCAGTTACATGATTACTTACCTTTAATTTATAAATATAAAGTAAAATAAATGGATAAACTTGTTTTTTTGCTTACAGTGCAACTTGAGAAAGCTGCTCCTTGGTCAGATTGAGCGGGTGGTTAAAGGCAGTGATACCAAACTGATGGGGGTCTTTACCAGGGGGTAAGTTGGCACGCAGGATACCATTGTTCATTACATTTTGAAAAGCTCCAATACTGTGCCAGCCCTTGTTATTGAACCATATCTGAAAACAATGATAACACCAATAAGCATCATCTAGCCTTTAATACTCATCAGGTTTACAGTATAACAGGTGACTCTAAAATTAGTTTGAATAGAGGAGCTGTTTATGTACTGTATTAGTCACTCACCTTGACATTATTTTTGGTGTCCAGCCCATTGATGAAAGAGGAAAGACTGTTCAAGAAGCGATCAGCTGCTGACCCTGAGTTCTGAAGATGTTTAAGAAGATATATATTATGGAATGTTCCTGAAGGCTTTATGATTAACATTGTGTTAACAAGTGTCAGTGTTTTGGTATACCTTTCTCAGATGTAGGATCTGCCTGACTCGAGCGATTGCATCATCAATCTCTTCAGCAGGTGGAAGAACCTGAGTGCTTCTTGCACCTAATGAGAATCCTCCATACCTGAATTCGTTCACCCAAATCTTGTTCTTTAAACTATGAAAAAATAACAATTGTGAATGCACTGAATGAAAAGGGAACCTTAAGCGTTAAGGCATTTGAAAACACCATCAGGCCATACCTTTTCCCAATTATCTGTGCATAGGTTTTCACTAAATAGTCAGAGATGTTTCGCCCTGTCAGATTTTGGAGCGTATCCATGTGGCTGATCTTTATCTGAGGAGGTGGAAGTCCACCGGCACTTGCAGGGCATTCGGGCAGCATCTTCTTCTTGCCATCACAGCTGCACTCACAAGCAGGCGACGGATTGTCCATGGTCCAGTTTGCCATCCTGAAAATGTCAGATACGCTCTCTGGAACTTCTGGAGTGGACCAACCCTCATCACCCATTGTACAAGCAGCATCCCTAAAAATCAAGGCAGAAGATGAGATGAAAATCCAGAGCTGAAAATAATGAGCAGAAGTTTACCACATTGAAGTCTCTTTCCGATGAGTTACTTACGGAACTGGTTCTCCTTCCATGCATCGTGTTCCAAAACCAGGATTATCCAATAAAGCTCTGACTAATTTTTGTGTGCTTGTATCACTAGGAGCATCATCACTGGAACCAAAGAGAGATACTAATTTACTCCAAATTGTTCTCTTCAAATGTAAACATATTTCACCTTCATGTGTCTGTATTTACCTGATGAACATGAATTGCTCCCCATACATCCATGGATTAAGAGCCAGACTGGGATATTTTCCAAATGGTGGAACTATAAGACTGAAAACCAGGGCGATGCACACAAACACAGCAGGAAGAACAATCTGCAAAAAGAAATCGATCATCTGCATTAACTAAATGTCTTTTTAATGACTACATTTCACATTATGCCAAGGGATGCATTTACCTGTGCAAAAAATCCCTTTCTTGACCGGCGAGCATAAAGAAATCTCTTCCATATCAAAGCCACAAACTGTTGCCTCTTCAGACTCCACCCTTTCACTTGATATGATCCTTTGCCATCAGAAACACTCAGGTAATCTGTCTCTTTGGATTCTGTGAGAAAATACACAATGCAAGTCAGAAAACAGGGCAAGTAATAAAATTTAATCTATCGATTTTAATAATTTAAGAGGTACAGGACAAATTTTTTTGAAAACCTGTTTTTCAACCTTTCTTGTAACTTTTACATTTACGCATTTGGCAGACACTTTTAACCAAAGCGACTTACAGTGCATTTAATATATACATTATTTATCAGTGTGTGTGTGTTCTCTAGAACTCGACCCATGACCCTTGCTCTGCTCAAAACCCAATGCAATGCTCTACCAGTTGAGCTACAGGAACACAACTTTAATAAAAGAACATACAGATTTGTGGTTACTTTACCTGGATCAGCATCAGAGTCATTGCAATCAAAGTTGTCATCTTCAGTCTGGGGCTTGAGGCAGCTCTGACGATCGGCACCAAATGCGTGTTGTCTGCGTCTGCGAACTGGTAGAGTTCCATCTAACATAAGATGAACACATAATTAAAACTTTGTTTTTAATGGGCTTTTGTACTCTCTAAGCCTATGTAGAGGCTTTTGTACTGCTCTACTGTTAATAAGATGGTGGCTATAAATATACCTGAGATGATTTCTGTGTCAACTCCACTGTCTTCAGCCACTTTAAGAAAAATCTATAAAGAGGGAAAGTGCATAAATAACTTATTGCTTATTGATTGCAGATGAAAGACAAGACACAGTGGCTTTATACTGCACCTCTTCAAGCGTGGTATCTGAAACTCCATAGCTTGAAATGCCCAAGTCAGCAAGGCGGTCATCCAGGTCATGGAAGAGTTTAACAAACGCACCATCTTTGGCAGACTCATATGGCAACACATATGAGATCTCATGACCAAGATCTTCCACCATTCGGGCAGCAGGAACGTGCTTTAGGATCAGACTGGAGATGAGAGACACGTCTACAGGAACCACCAGAGATTCAGGCCAGGTAGTTCCTGCATGTACATATAGACACAGAGAAAACTTTAAGGATGGTTTAGGTCATTTCAACGCATGGAATAAATTGAAAAGTTACCAGTTATTGTAAGGTAATGTGAGGTCACATGGCATCTTACCAATCGCTGTGGCGGCTTCACTCTCTTGGTCGCTTCCTAGACCAGCATCTGAACTGCTTTCTGATATATCATCTCCCTGCAAAACCAATCATTTTTTTAGCATTTAGCCCAGCAATAAATCTTAAGCATACATGCTTCATTGAGTTTTTAGGTGGTGAAACTTGATGTTTACTTACTTTCTTAACAAAAGACACAGTGCTGCTTGAGTTTCTGCATGAACTGAGAGAAGGTTCAGTATTCTTCTTCACCAAGGTGAGATAGTATCCTGTTCCCAGATGTGTCTTCAGAAAGAGAGAGGAGCCCACACAGCAAAGTTTCCCATGGGAGATGATGGCAATACGATCTCCCAGAATGTCCGCCTCATCCATATGATGGGTGGAAAGTATGATAGTACGACCTAAAGCAAACAACATCCTCCATGATTGGTCACTGAGTTTTCATGATATTTATATAACAATATTAAAGGGGGTTTTCAGAAACAAATGTGTTGATTACCTGCACGATATTTCAGAAGAAGGTCCCAGATACCTCTACGAGCGTAGGGATCCACACCTGCGGTAGGCTCGTCCAGAATGACAACCTTTGACCCACCAACAAACGCAAGGGCCACGGAGAGTTTCCTCTGCATGCCACCTGTGAAAGGTAGTGTGGCATACAGATTAGTTAATATAATCAAATATTTTCTACTTTTTTCTACTACATTTTTGAATGTTGCATACCTGACAGTTGGCTTGTCCTGGACTTGCGTTTGTGTGGTAGACCCGTGTCAGCCAAGATCTGCTCCATCTCAGCCTTCACCTCCTCCTCAGACAGGCCCTTTAGACGGGCGTAGAACCAGATGTGCTCTTCCACTGTCAACCTGCCACATGCCAAGCCAAACAATATATGAACTGTCGTTCACAGAATTGCAGGGATACAAATTTAACAACATCCCAGTGTTTATGATTAAACACTCACATGCTGAAAAGGACATTGTGCTGTGGACAGACACCCAGACTCTGCCTGATGGAGCTGAGCTCTGAGCGGATGTCTTTGCCCATGATATAAGCAGTTCCAGAAGTTGGAGGAAAAAGGCCAGTCAGAATAGACCTGAAAACATTGGTTTGGAGGACAGGAGTTTATGGTTAGATGCTGTAATATGAACGTTGAATGTTGATGCTCCTTTTACACACTTCTAACTATTACTAATAACATTAGGTAATACTACACTAGGTAATAATGTCCTTGTCAAAATGTTAACTTACATGGTGGTTGTTTTTCCAGCGCCATTGTGACCAAGGAATGAGGTTATCTGCCCTTCATAGAAGCCAAGTGTCAACCCATCTAC
>JAZGTK010008985.1:426-17711 GCA_036877625.1 Ambastaia sidthimunki | reverse complement strand
ACACTCCAAGAGCATAGTTGGTTTGTTAAGTGAGACATATGTGGTTAGATTAATAAAATATAACCAGTTGTTGTGTGTCTGATCTGTCTCAGACGCTACACAGTCAATGTATCTAAATACACTTTACGGTCTTGAATTACAATGAATAAAGCTTAGATATTTATTCATAATAAATGTAATGTCTCCGTTGTTTCATTGATTGTAGAATATAAAGGGACTAATACTATTAATATAGTAATACAATTAATATTTAGGTATGCTTAAAACATGAAAGGGATTCTAAGAAACCAGTTTTGCTGCATCCTAGACTGTTTGTTTGTTGTTTGTTGGAAAAACACAAGATACAAAAGTGATAATGTAAACAAATTGATAATCTAATGTTACTAAGAGTACCTTAAATAACATGTTTCTTTCTTTCTTTCTTTTTCATCTTCAGGCAAAAAGGCAATTTTTTTTAAGGAACATGATTTCTCTCAAACTTTGGATAGCAATTTTAACTTTTTCTTGTTCTCCCTGTAATTGTGGTAAAATACTGGTGGTTCCTTTGGAGGGAAGCCATTGGGTGAATATGGGTGTCATCATCAAAGCTTTGCACAGCAAGGGACACACAGTTGATGTGATACGGACCAGCAACAGTTGGTTTGTCAAGGAGAACTCCACTTATTACAACTCTATAACCATACCTAACACCACAATAATGAATAAAGAATTTATACATGACGCATTCTACAAAATAATTAACCATGAAAGAGGAAAGAGCTCATGGTTGAGTTTAAGTTGGCAATTTGAAATGATCAGCACCGTTCAGGAACTCCATGAAAACATATGTCAGCTTATAACAAAAATGTTTGAAAGTGAAGATATTATGAAGACATTGCAGGGAAAAAAGTATGATTTGATGTTGACTGACCCAGTATGGGCCACTGGCATTATTCTGGCTCATAAACTCCAGCTGCCCATGGTCTATAATGTGAGATTTACTATTACTGGTGAAGGACACTGGGACATCGCTCCTTCACCGTTGTCCTACATCCCCATAACAGGATCAGGAAACACAGAAAAAATGACCATCTTTCAAAGAGTAAAAAATGTTTTCTTCTATTTGTTAATGGACCTTCCAAACAGACTTTTTATTGTGCCACAGTACCAAGCACTTTGTGACAAATATTTGCATCCACCTGTACGTTTTCGTGAACTTCTCCAGGGAGCTGACATATGGCTGATGAGGGTTGATTTCGTTTTTGAATTTCCACGTCCAACCATGCCAAACATTATCTATATCGGTGGCTTCCAGTGCAAACCAGCCAAGGCCCTTCCACAGGAGCTGGAGGATTTTATGCAAAGTTCAGGAGAACATGGAGTCATCATCATGTCTTTAGGTGCATCTGTTAGTGATCTACCAGATGATGTAACTGAGGAAATAGCTGCTGCTTTTGCTCAACTTCCTCAAAAGGTGATTTGGAGATATACTGGAAAGAGACCATCTGCTCTGGGCAACAACACATTACTGCTTGAATGGATGCCACAGAATGATCTTCTAGGGCATCCAAAGACTAAAGTTTTTGTAGCACATGGAGGAACCAATGGGGTTTACGAAGCTTTGTACCATGGTATTCCAGTGGTTGGAATTCCACTTTTYTTTGACCAATATGATAACCTTCTTCGACTACAAGAAAGAGGAGGAGCCAAGATTGTCTCTATGGCAACTTTAAATAAGAACATTCTCCACACGGCCATACAGGAAGTCATCAATGAGCCATCCTACAGACTGAGTATGCAGAGACTTTCTCATCTTCACAGAGACAAGCCAGTAACACCTTTAGACACTGCCCTCTTCTGGATTGAGTTTGTTATAAGACACAAAGGTGCTGCTCACCTGCGTACAGAATCTTACAAACTGCCTTGGTACATTTATTACTCAGTAGATGTTGCAGTTACATTGTTTGCAGTTGTTTTGGTAATCACTCTTTCTGTGTTTTGGACGGTTAGATATCTGTGTGTCAGGTGCTGCAGCAGAAAAAGGAAAACTGAGTAGTGTGTACGTTTGCATTTGGAGTAGTCTATTTAGATTTAATCTATCTATTTAGATCTAATTAAAACATCCTAGGATCTTACTGGCATCAAGCTACATCATGCTAGTCTTACAATAAATCATGCTAGCATCATGTTAAAACACGTTAGCGTTATTGTAATATTCTAGCCTCGGTTTTGCCAAGACATGCACCACTCAAATTTTTTCAGAACATGTGCATTTGTAGTTATAATTGTAATAATAATAAGTTATAAGCCGTAATACAATACAAAATACAAACAAAATTTGTATTGTATTAATTTGTATTAATACAAAACCTCAACACAAACCGCACAGTAAAAATAATTAACAGATAAACATAAAATAATTAAAAACCTTTCATTTCCTTACCAGTATATTTTTCAGTATATTTTACATTTCATTTTTTGATATATTTTTCCTCTACATATTAAAATTGTATTGTATTGTATTAAACTGTTTATCAAAACACAAAAATGTGTAATGTTTTTTGACTGATTTTTAAATGACAATTTTAATAAAACTAACTCTGAAAATTCTACAAAAATCTAATTTTGTTATGGCAATGTATTACATATTAATTATTTTCCTTTAGCCTTGTCACACTGGCCCGTACAAATTAGCCCATAACATTACACTCTGAAACAGACCTGCCTTCTGAACCCAGACTGATGAAAGAAATCGCTGAACATGCTAGTAAGCACTAACAGCCAGCCTATTCTGAATATCAAAACCCTGTCAGTAGTTAATCCTAAAACAGTATTAAAACTGCAATTACTTTACACATCGAATTTGATCGAATTATTGATTAAAATTCAACTATTAAAATTCATATGTTGAATTTTGGAGTATTGGGGAATATGATGGACTGATTAAATTAACATGATTAAATTAACTCCCCCTAGCCTAGTTAAATTCTATATTTTTGTTTCCTGCCTTGTCACAGCAGTGCAATGTTATAGCTGCAAAAAGTAACATTATGCTTTTGCCGGCATCTCTGTTTGTAACCTTCCTCATTGCTTTACATATTGTCACAAAATCAGACACAACAGTTTTAAATCAATGTAAATTTAAATCATTATTCTCAGCTCTCCGTTTATGTCCAAGAAAGTTACAAATTAACTTGGCAGCTTTAAAATGGCCTCTGGTTGAGCCTGGTTTCTCCAAAGGTTTTTTCTCTATCTATGCATCATTGGAGTCTTGGTTCCTTCCCACTGTCGTCCTGTTGGCTTGTTAAGTGGGACATTTAACTTAGCTTAGGTTTTGTAAATTATTATTGATCCTAGCGAAATGATATAATTACAGTCCTAAAGGCTCTACTATTTTTGTTTTTCTCCAATTTTTTTCATTCTTTTACATTGTATAATGTTCAGGTATTTGTGTTGTGTATATTTTGTGTTTGTATTTTTTGTGTATTGTGTGTACTTTATGGTGTTATTGCAAATCCCTTATATCCCTGTTCTATAAGATGTTATGTGCATCTCAACATAAGCTGGAACGCCACATCTTGCCTAATATAATGTTGCATAATCTCGGAAGTAAATATTGTTTTAGTTGGCAGTCCAAGTATATTACCTTCTCATAGACCACTGAGAGAGGTACGAGCCTTCACACATAATTACAGATATTTCTAATGCATGTACATTTATTCCATTTTATTCAAATGGTTCAAATGTGTTTTAGTTTCCATCGGTTTATTCAACTGTTTATTCATAAACCAACTATAAACCTAGTATCTATAATATGTTTTATTAATATACATCTTGGACATCCTATTTGCAATAATACTGTATATCAATAATATCAATAATATGCATTGTGAACGTATGATAATTTTTCTGTTTTCATGCTGTTTTGACAGGTGTCTTGAAAGTAAAGATAACTGACTCAATCGGTTGCAGAATGGTAATGTCATTACAACTACCTTGATCCATTTGCTATGTGAATGATTCATGTAGTTTAGCATTACTGGAACTGGACAGTAATAAGTCCCAGCATGCTTTGCATGTATTATAGCATGCTTTACAGTATTAAAGTATTATACAAACAAGTTTTATTTTGCTTTAATAAAATTAGTTTTTCATTGGCAGTTTTTATTTTTAAGTGGACAATAACACAATGAAACAACAGTTTGCATTTGGAGAATATTATTAATGAAATAATATTGAAAACTTGAAAAAATATTTTGACAGATTTATTGCAAAACCTGAAAACCTGGTTTTTGTTTTCTATATAAATTATCTTACATTTATAGTGTTTTTTGCTATAACAATATCAATTATCTGTCCTTTAGCATTTGTTATCGTTCTTTAGAGATAATTGTGTTGCAACAATACATATCATGTATTGTTGCAACACATGCTGTCTTTATTAGTGCTTTACACATGCTGTCCCTTTTTACACATGCTGTCTTTATTAGTAAGTTACTGGCAAATTATCGTTAAGAGATCATGTGTGAATGGGACCTTCAAAAAATGAATGGTAAATCACTCCTGACAATTTACTAGTAAGAGAATTTGTAACATTACCAGTAATTTACCAGTAATTTTTATCATGTGAAACAGCTTTCCACCACTGGCCAAGACGCAGCACAAGGAGTCAAATTTGACTCACTTTTTAATTTATTGAAACATTTTCATGTTTGCTCTGGGCTTCCTCCATGTTTGGGCCATGATCTGTTTAAAGGAGTTGTTTCCTATGACTTGCCATTGTATATATTATTAGTGAAAGAAAAACATTTGTCATATGCTCAACTAAATAGATCCATTAAGCAATTTAATATTTAGGAAGTGATGGTCTCAACAATCCTGTGAGGTAAAGGTTGATGGCAAAAGGCTTTGTGGCTTTGCAGCACAGAACTGGTGTCTTCTGTGACTGTTGCCATTGTTAGTTGGCAGTAGGATAAGAAATCCAATAGACTGTAAAGTGTGAACTAAGCTGCACTCCCAAAAGCAACACTATCAGGTTTCTTACCTGAGGACAATCACTAAAGTATATGTACATTTGAGATACAGCATGTTCACCGACCAATCACTGAAGCCGAAACGTCGCTATTTACTGCACTACAGTAACTTCATTATGCATTTTGGGCCTCTTATTCATTTGTTGACTTTCAGATTTGAGAGTATGCATTCATATTTTAAAGAATGTGCCAGAAACCATTACTATGGTTCATTACTATGTTCATATGTTCAAAGAAAGGCATCAGATGCTTCAAGCTTTTCTTTGGAGTGGCTCAATGTTTCCCTCTATAATTCAAGCTGGTGGTGAATTTAGTAAATATGATGAACAGTGATTACTACCCTCTTCCTCCTCAGAAAGACCTTATGTTTGTTGGAATTGATGACATTACTCCTTTTCTAACTCCAATACAGAGCCAAAAGACTATGGTAACTCTTTAAATCAGCAGGGCCTACAGCTGATGAGAATATGGGATTAAGCTATATCTATCAGAGGCACATGATAAATACTTGTCCCCCTCCCAGTCTATGTAAAATTGAAACGCAGTGGCCTTTTCACTAAAAGAGGTCTCTGCAGTCATTTCCACATGCTTACAGACGTTGATGTTAATATGCACCTTTATAAAGCTGTCCTTACCAAGGGCAGGAGAATCGTGATTTTTTTCCAAAACCAGACACTTAAATGAAACCAAAGCATCAAAGGTCTGCTATGTGAGACCGGGTGCATAACCACAGAGACGGACAACAACCAGATTGCTACTGCTGTCATCCTTCTATTGTTGAAATACTTTCAGAAAAAAAAGGACCAAATCTTCATCCTGACAAATGTAATTGTCCGCCCCTGTCGTACTGTGTTTTGGTATAGCTCTGTTTTCACCCCCCATAATCTGTCTGTTTGGTTTCTCCCATTGTTTTTGCCCATATTTGGTTCTTCCTGTTCTTGTTTAGTTTAATCCCCTTCACCTGTATGTTCTTGATTCATATTCCTATTTAAGTTGGTTTACGTTTAGCGTTCTGGTTCCGGTTTCGCTCTAATGTTATGGTTTTGTGTACGGGTGTTCTACGTTCCCTGGTTTTCCTCGTTCCTGTGTGGATTATATCCTATTAAAACATTTGGATTATATTCGACATTGTTGTCTCACATTTACTAATAAATATAATAAAAATGACTAATTTTATGGAAACTGCGGTTAAATGAACAAAATGCATAAAGAAAAAACTACAATACTCACTTATGAATTTCTTAACAATAAATGTATAAATATATCCTGTATAATATGGATATGTAAAATTATCTTCTTTAAAGAATGAATTGAATTTGTTATTTCCATATGTGTTATTTGACTTGAAAAGATTATCTATACCTTGACCAGAATACGATTTGCAAATTTATGTTGTGTTTTTTTTTTCTTGTTCATGGATCAGAATGCATTTATCTTCTCTCAAGTTCATAGTCCGGATGTACTGATATATTTAGAAAGCAGTTAATGGGAAATGAGCCAGATTACTCTGTATTCAACACTCTTGCTTTCTTACAATAAGTGTGCAAAGATATTATATACTGACTGTTTAAAAACTGTAAAATAATAAAGTAATCTCTGCACAGATTATTGTAATAATATATGTACATGACTAAATGTGAAAATGTAAAAGCATACCAGCATTGTCCTAATAAACTTAAATTAAGTTGTACTTTGAACTTATTTGCTTAAGGTTGCTAACTGCTTTTGAATTTTTTCACTGCTGACAACGTGTAGTAGAAAAGAGTAAGTTGCTCATTTTAGGTCATTTAATTTAATGTTTAGATAAAATTATAAACTAACAGCAGAAATATGTCCTACACCAGTCAATATAACTGTAAGTACACTCTACAGTCTTGGATTACAATGAAAAAGCTTTTAAATGGATATTTATTCATAAATAATGTAATGTTTCCAATATTTCAGTGATTCTAGCCATTGTATTCTTATGAAGGGACAAATATTAGTATAATAATGTTTTTGAAAGAGTATTAGAGAACTAACATTATTAATATATTAATATAATTTGTATGTAGGTAATATTAAAATATGAAAAGGGATCCTGTGAAGCCAGTTTCGCTGTCATGGACGAGCCAGGCTCTCTCACCTCACAACCACAGCGCACACCTTCACCGGAGTTCTGATTACACACACCTGCACATCATTAACCACCACTCTACTTAAGCACACGCCTCATAAATGCTACACGTCTACTTCCCTGTGGTTTCTCCCTCATCCCCTGGAACGCTTCCTATCCAATTCCTCGTGGATTATACTCTCTCCATCTGCAAATCAGCTACAAGGACATTCATCCACTCACCTGCTCCCATTACTCACCTGGGTCCTCACCGATGTGACCGAGGTGTGTGCTTCACTCCCATCATCGCCCAGCGTCCACGATTTCCAACCCTTATCATTCATCTACTTTCACCAACCCTTTTGTTTATCATACCCTTACCATAATACCCACCTGATTCCTTGAATTTACCTGCTAAAATAAACCAATTGAAACTTACCATCATTCGTTGGTAAGTCATTCCGTTACAGAAGACCAGACCACCAACTTTAACAGCAGGATGAGCGCCCCAGATCCAGTCCAAGAGTTTATGGGCGCTCTCAAACGAACACTTACGGGATCCACCTTTACCGGCAACATCGCTTCTTTTCCTCCAGTCCCATCGCTAATCCAGTGCCCTACTCTGGCTCGGCGGGAGATTGCAATGGCTTCCTGTTACAATGCTCACTGGTGTTTGAGATGCAGCCACATTTATACGTGACCAATAAGAGTAAAATTGCTTTCATTATCTCTTTATTATCAGGACGAGCACTTCATTGGGCTGAGACATTGTGGACTCGTCCATCACTCCAGTCTATACTTCCTGTCAATTCCACTTCCATCGAGAGTCCCCTAGAGAAACAATCTGTGAATATACCCACCTGTTACGCCCATTTCAGTGATGTTTTCTGCCCCAAGAGAGCGACCCAGTTACCCCCTCATCGGCCATGAGACTGTACGATTGACATCTTCCCAGGTGAGCCAGTGCCCCGTGGTAGAATCTATCCACTTTCCATACCAGAACAGAAGGCCATGGAGGAGTATGTTGAAGAGGCTCTTCAACAAGGATACATCCGTCCATCTAAGTTCCCTGCTTCTAGCAACTGCTTTGAGTTTCTTCTTTGTTACCAAGAAGGACGGAGGCTTGCAGCCGTGCATCGACTACAGAGACCTTAAAGACATCCCCGTGAAGTTCCGGTATCCACTGTATCCACCATATGTTAGCTTATAACAAAAATATTTGAAAGTGAAGATATTATGAAGACATTGCAGGGAAAGCAGTATATTTTAATGTTGACTGACGCAGTATAGGCCACTGGCATTATTCTGGCTTATAATGTGAGATGGACTGCTACTGGTGAAGGACATTTAAACATCACTCCTTCACCGTTGTCCTACATCCCCATAACAGGAACAGATAATTCAGAAAAAATGACCTTCTTTCAAAGAGTAAAAAATATTTTCTTCTATTTTTTAATGGACCTTCCAAAAAGACTTAACTGTGCCACAGTACCAAGGTCTTTGTGACAAATATTTGCATCCACCTGTAAGTTTTTGTGAACTTCTCCAGGGAGCTGACATATGGCTGATGAGGGTTGATTTCATTTTTTGAATTTCCACGTCCAACCATGCCAAACATTATCTATATCGGTGGCTTTCAGTGCAAACCAGCAAAGGCTCTTCCACAGGAGCTGGTTTATTTTATGCACAGCTCAGGAGAACATGGAGTCATCATCATGTCTTTAGGGGCATTTGTCAGTTACCTACTGACAAATGATGATGTAGCAGATGATGTAACTAAGGAAATAGCTGCTTTTGCTCAACTTCCTCAAAAGGTGATTTGGAGATATACTGGAAAGAGACCATCGACTCTGGACAACAACACTTTACTGCCTGAATGGATGCCACAGAATGATCTTCTAGGGCATCCAAAGACTAAAGTTTTTGTAACACGTGGAGGAACCAATGGGGTTTACGAAGCTTTGTACCATGGTATTCCAGTGATTGGAATTCCACTTTTGTTTGACCAATATGATAACCTTCTTCAACTACAAGAAAGAGGAGGAGCCGAGATTGTCTCTGTTGCAACTTTAAATAAGAATGTTTTCCACAAGGCCATACAGGAAGTCATCCATGAGCCATCCTACAGGCTGAGTATGCAGAGACTTTTTCATCTTCACAGAGACAAGCCAGTAACACCTTTAGACACCGCCCTCTTCTGGATTGAGCTTGTTATGAGACACAAAGGTGCTGCTCACCTGCGTACAGAATCGTACAAACTGCCTTGGTATACATATTACTCAGTAGATGTTGCAGCTACATTGTTTGCAGTTGTTTTGGTATTCACTCTTTTTTGTGTTTTGGACTGTTTGATATCTGTGTGTCAGGTGCTGCAGCAGAAAAAGGAAAACTCAAGTTCAAGAGTTCAAGTTCAAGAGAGCTTTATTGTCATTACAATTATATACAGCTGATGCCCCACATAGTGCAACGTTTCTCCAGGACCATAGTGCTACACAAAACAACAAAGAGCCACATAAGACAGCAAGAGCTACATCAACAATAAAGAGCTAAGACATAACAAAACAAGAGTCTAACACAAAGCTACATACAAGTGCAAAACAAGTACTATATAACAATACAATACGCCACAGGACTGATACAGTACCTAAAACATAGCGCAGACTAATGCTTCGGTACCTTTTTCCACATGGCAGGAGGGTGAACAGTACATATGAGGGGTTTGTGGGGTCAGTCACAATGCTTGTGGCTTTACGGATGCAGCATGTGGTGTAAATATCCGTGATAGAGGGTAGAGAGACACCGATGATCTTTTCAGCTGTCCTCACTATCCGCTGTAGGGTCTTACGGTCCGTGGCGGTGCAGTTCCCATACCAGACAGTGATACAGCTGCTCAGGATGCTCTCGATAGCCCCCCTGTAAAGCATGGTGAGGATGGGGGGAGGAAGATGGGCTTTCCTCAGCCTTCGTAGAAAGTAGAGGCGCTGCTGGGCTTTCCTGCTGATGGTGCTGGTGTTGAGAGACCAAGTGAAGTTCTCCTCCAGATGAACACCAAGGAATTTGGTGCTCTTGATGATCTCCATGGAGGAGCCATCGATGTCCAGTGGTGCTCTTCTGAAGTCAACAACCATCTCTTTAGTTTTGTCAACGTTCAGAAACAGGTTGTTGTCTTTACACCAGGCAGTTAGCTGTTGCACCTCCTCTCTGTATGCTGACTCGTCATTCTTGCTGATGAGACCCACCACGGTTGTGTCATCTGCGAACTTGATGATGTGATTCTGTGCATTGCTTGATGTGCATTGCTACACAATCGTGAGTCGGCAGTGTGAACAGCAGTGGACTAAGAACACAGCCTTGGGGGGCCTCAGTGCTTAGTGTGGTGGTGCTGGAGATGCTGTTCCCGATTCGGACTGACTGAGGTCTCTCAGACAGGAAGTCCAGGATCCAGTTGCAGAGGGAGGTGCTCAGGCCCAACAGGCTCAGTTTCTCTGTCAGGTGCTGAGGTATGATTGTGTTGAATGCTGAGCTGAAATCTATGAACAGCATTCGTACGTATAAGTCTTGCTTTCCAGGTGGTTGAGGGCCAGATGGATGGTTGTGGCGATGGCATCATCCATGGAGCGGTTCGGATGATACGCAAACTGCAGAGGGTCCAGTGAGGGTTGTAGCTGGGTCTTGATGTGCCTTATGACTAGCCTCCCGAAGCATTTCATCAAGATGGGTGTGAGTGCGACGGGAGGATAGTCATTGAGGCAGGACACTGATGACTTCTTCGGCACGGGTACGATGGTGGTTGTCTTAAAGCACGTAGGAACATCGGCGCTGCTCAAGGAAATGTTGAAGATGTCGGTGAAGACATCTGTTAGCTGTTCTGCACATTCCCTGAGCACTTTACCAGGAATGTTGTCTGGTCCAGCAGACTTCTTTGGGTTAACTCTACTTAGAGTACACCTCAAATCAGCGGTGGTTAGCACCTGGTCATTCAGAGGAGGGGTGGTCTTCCTCGTCATTAAGTTTTTCTGTGCCTCAAACCGCGCGTAGAAGTCATTCAGCGCATCTGGGAGGGAGGCGTCACTGCTATAGACAGGTGAGGTTATCTTGTAGTTTGTGATCGTCTGATTGCCCTGCCACATGCGCTGAGTGTCTCCGCTGTCCTGGAAGTGGCTGTGCGCATTCTCTTGGCGTGTGCACGCTTTGCCTCTCTAATGGCTCTCGACAGTTCAGCCCTTGCTGTTCTTAAGGCCGTCTTGTCCCCTGCTTTGAAGGCAGAGTCTCTGGACTTTAGCAGCGCACGCACCGTTGTAGTCATCCATGGCTTCTGGTTGGAGCGTGTAGTGATGGTCTTGGAGACAGTAATGTCATCGATGCACTTGCCGATGTAGCTGGTCACTGATGATGTATATTCCTCCAAGTTGATGGAATCGCAGTTGATTGCAGCTTCCCTGAACATGTTCCAGTCAGTGCACTCAAAACAGTCTTGAAGAGCATGGATGGTTCCTAATGGCCAGGTTTTCACCTGCTTAAGAACCGCTTTAGTGCGTCTGATGATTGGTCTGTATGCTGGCATTAGTATAACAGTGATGTGGTCTGAGTATCCGAGGTGGGGGCAGGGCTCTGCACGGTACGCGCCGGGGATGTTTGTGTACACAAGATCCAGCGTGTTTTCCCCTCTCATTGCAAAGTCCACATGTTGATGGAGTTTAGGTAGCACTGACTTGCGTGGTTAATCTCCAGCGATAATAAACAGTCCATTGGGGTTAGCATTCTGCAGATCACTAATAGCCCCGTAGAGCACACATAAAACCTCCTTAGCATTAGCACTGGGAGGAACTCCGATTATAAAAGCAGCTGTGAATTCACGTGGTAAATAAAACGGTCTGCATCTAACAGTCACAAACTCCACTAGTGATGAACTATTTAGAAGTATTTAGAGACAAGCGCAGCGTTCTTACACTATTCCGTGTTGATGTATACACACACGCCACCACCGCGAGTCTTACCGCACAGGGCTGCATTCCTGTCGGCACAAAACGAGGCTAGCCCGTCTAGCTGAATGGCGGCGTCCGGAACTCTGTCGCTGAGCCACATCTCCGTGAAAACAAAGATGCAACAGTCTCTAAACTCTAGCCGTGCAGTCCATTTGAGTCGTATGTAGTCCAGTTTATTGTCAAGTGAGCAGACGTTAGAAAGTATGATGTACAGGAGTGCCGGCCGGCTACGGTTTGTTATCAGCCTAGCACGGACACCCGCCCGCTTGCCGCGCTTCCACTTTCTCAAGCACCGCTTACGTCGTCCTCTCTCCTGGTCACCGGCATCAGGCAACGCCGAGGCCTGGAGGCCTGGTCTCCGTAGCAAGCCGAGGTCGCTAAGTTTTTCCAGAACTTCATCACGCAGGTTGGTTGCTGCATGATTTGTGTATCTGCGTAGTGTCTGGTGATCGTATGTATGAACACCACAGTCTCTGATGTCCATGTACATTTGTGTGTCAGGCTAATCACGCGAATAGCACCATTTTGGATCCGGAGAGGCTGCTGCCGCGCCATCATCTTGGAACCTTGATGGCGGCGCTGATTAAACTGATTAATATGTAAGTTTGCATATTGAGTTGACAGTAATTCATCTGTCAATCTATCCATTTCTGCCCTAAAAACCAATAAGCCTAGTATACAAAGCTACATTTACAGGTGGCATGTGTACATCTGTAGCATGTAGTCCTGAGGCCACATCGGGGTCAGGAACCATCTGGAGTGTAACTCAGATATGACTTGGATGGAGAGCGGGACCAACACCACCCACAAGGGGGCCAAGGGTCCCAATAAACCATGCCATCCCCAAAGACCTTATCATCTCTATCATCGTAAAATTGGTAATAGGTCAGAGATCCTGGTCTTCCTAATGCTCTTTCAGATCGTGGAGTGGTACTAGGGTAGACTCAGTGTCTCCCTCTGCCCTTTTGCTGATCGTAAATGGGTGATGGGTTAGACAGCCTCCCCAGCTTCAAAAGCATTCCATCAGGGGAACCCGAGATCTTGGGCTGGGAAACATTTGCAGGAGAGCCAGATGTTTAACAAAGCCCTCAATGAAAACCCCTCATATCCAAGTAATATAACCAAATAAGCTGTTCTAAATGTATATACATATATCCCTGTATTGCATGCTTGTATCTATGTTATGTCACCCTGCTCTATTATGCCATTATAATATCATTATTGTGTGTGTGTGTTAAACCCTGTCATGTTTAGGAGTTCACCCAAGAGTTTTGCCCCAGGAGGGGGCAACCTCGCTCAGCGAGGGTGCAACCTCGTTCAGAGTTTGCGACTCAGTGTTGCAACTCTTCGGGACAATTTTCCAGCAATTGCACTTCCGACGACACTCTGCGATCTCCGCTAAGCAATCCGCCAACAGGACAGCATAGTGGACTCCAGCATCCTTTACAGACGTATCAATTACTCGCACACACGCGCATCTGGAACTTTGCACCGCCTCACAAAGAGCCAATGCAAGTATCCGTTAATCCATGAGTTTGATGCTTAAGCTATAGGACCCCTTTTTACTAAGGTGATTTAAAGATAAGTTTGATGGTTCGTGCAGATGGTGCAGAACGTGCAGATGGTTCGTGGTTCGTGCAGATGGTTTGTGCAGAACGTCACTTAAACTTGTCGATCTTGTTACATGCTCTGAAGTAGCACTGTCTATCAGTAAGAAGTTTATTTTCTAAAGGCCACGGGAAATAACATTTCTTAGAGTTAAGGTACAATTATGAATGTTTCGCTGGACGAATGCATTAATTAATTGTTATTATTAATTCTGCTTAATCAGGTAAAACATATATATACATTTTACAATAATTAGTATAATTGATTACAGTTAATTATCCTTATTATTCCCTTTTGAGCAAACTTAAATTCCCTCGTTTCAGCGGGAAGAACAATAGTGTTTTAAATAAAGCTTTCCAACCCGGCTGATACGCTACAATCTATCTAAATCATCTTAGGAGCTTGCTGCTATTATTATAAAACGTCTTAACATCATGCTATATCATATTAGCATCATGCATAATCATGCTATTGTCATGCTAAAACCTGCTAGCATTACACTAAATCATGCTAGCATCATATTAAAACATGTTAGCGCCATTGTAATATTTTGGCCTCGGTTTTCTCAAAGTACCACTGGCACCACTTACGGTTTCTTCAAAACATATGTAATTAAAATATTGCAAAAGATACTGCAAGGTTAGATACAGTTGAAGAGTAATGTATTGATCTACCCAGTGGGACTGCTATTGAGCTAGCACAAGACTCAGCACAAACTACATAGTAAAATTAATCAATAAATAAATTTAAAATAAAATGATTTTTTTACCAGTACATTGTACTTTTAGTAGAACTGCATTGCTTTTGACATTGAATTTGCTACAACTTATAAAATCCATACATGTTGAAAGAATAGACCTTCAAAGAATGCATAATGACAAAGCTAATAACTGTAATAAAAGACAATCAAAGCCAATTAGCTTAATTTTCAATTGCTATTAGCAGCACAAAGCATTATAGTTAGCAGTCAGTTAAGGTTAATTTAGTCTTTTTCTTTCTTGTGAATCCATGTGCTATGAGTACAACAACTTCCTTGGCTGGGTTTACACTGCAATGCTTAATTCACAGATCTGATCATTTAATTATTTTTTTTGCCTGTTTACATTTGCACAAGACAAGGCTCATAACAAATTTCAGTGTTTACGTTAATCTCCAGGCTCCACTGTTTTCCAGCCATGTTCAGACACATGCTGTGTGCAACGTGCAAAATAATGATGATTGACTCAATCCATTGCAGAATAGTAATGTCATTACTACATGATGCAAAAAAACTGTTTGCATTTAGAGAAAATTATTAATGCACTTGAATAAAAAATTTTTACAGATTTTTTGTGTTTTCTTTATAAATTATCTTACAAATAATTATTAACTGTTATAAATAACAGTTTAAATGAAGGTGTTAGATTTCATTTGAGTAAATTTACTGTAGATTTATTCTAAAATCCTGTTATATTTAGTCAAATAAAACTTGCAATGCAGATGACGTAAATATACCTAAAAGTTGATTTTACTCAAAAGACTATGATTAAACCTTAATTAAAATTTACAAAATTAAAACAGTTAACATTAACAGTTCTCAAGCCATTATCGTAGAGACAAAGGTCAGACTTCTTAAGACACTTTCACACGTTACTCATTACTGATAATTTACTGGCAAATTACCATTAAGAGATTATGTGTGAATGGGACCTTTTACCTTATATATAAGTACTGTTATATTTCAGAGTACTGAAATTTTAGAATAGAATACTGATTATCAGAATACTGAAATTCTACTTTGGTGGACATTAATTCAGATTTTAGAATGTAGATTTTGTACTCAAAAGTCCAAACAGAGTTAGAGTCAAAACATAGAGTTAGTGAGATATAGTTTGACTAGTAGCCCCAGTTATTTCAAAGTCATTGGCAAAGCCAGAGTTGGGGAAATATAAAGAATTATATGTTTGTCTGCATTTTGTCTTTGTGTCTCTAGAAGCCCCCTGTGTTCCTCACTGCCTTAGTTCTTCCTTGTCTGTTCTTGTTAGTATTATTTACATCACCTGTGTGTCCTTGTTAGTGTCATTTAGTTGTGTTTGTTTCCCCTGTTCCCCTCTTGGTTTTTGTGAATCGTGGTCGTTACTGCTTCCCGCTATCTCGAGTAAGGTTTTTTGAGTTTCTTATTGCCTTAAGTTTTATTTTTCTCCCCTTGTGGAGTTGTTTGTTGTGGTTTTATTTGGATTATCTCTGTTATTATAAATACCTTGATCTGAAAAGAACTTCTGTTGTACTTTTTGTTTAGCCAAGAACCTGTTTGTTGTAATATTCTTTTACTTTAAACATCACCTTGAGTGTTTCGCTTGGGTCCAACACCCCTCTGTGGCTATGTGGTAGAGTTTTCGATTGTCACACCAGAGACCTGAGTTTGAGTCCTGGTTGTGACAGTTAGGAGTTCAAATTGCACAGTCCTGAAGGTGATGTGGAGGTAATTTGATGGCCTTGATGTTGTTAAACACAATGTCTAATTTATGACAGCTAGTAATTGACTGGATCCTAATTCTTGTTCTTAAAAATAAATAGTTAATTGTGACTTATCTTGAGCATGTCAAGTTATCACAAGTACCTTATATCTCATGTTACCGCAAATATGTGTCAGGATATAATTAAATTGATAGCTTGTGTTTGCATGGAGAAATGCCTCAGCATAAGTTAGAATAGAAAAATGCATCATATTAAGTCAGAATGCCACATCTTATGCTTGAATAGAGAAATGCCTCAGCTTATGATTAAATGGACTAGTGCCTCAGCACCATCAGATTTTTGTATATCGCCAGACTATCACAAGTTGCTAAAATAACTATTATTAGATTGGACCATGCATGGGGCAGCCAGATTTAATAATATTTGTCTACTTGGCAACCTCTGACTAAGATCAGACTGGCAATTTTGTGACTGTGAGATCCACGTGTACCGGCTGGCATGAGACTTTTCAACATGGGGTCCCTAATGAACAAATAAGAGTATAAGTATTTACAAATAGTTAAATTACTAAATTATGATCACCATCAGATTGGAACAATGAACAATCTGAAACAACCTCCACCCGATCTGCCGAGACCATTGCAACCGCCAAAATTGGCTTGTAAAACGGTAATAAAACTCAGAGAAGAAGAAGAACCACTTGTGTGTCACTGCCTGAGGACCTTCTGGTTTCGCTGTCTTTCACTTTCCAGCAAAATACCAAATACATGGGCTGTGCTGGGCTATGCATTAATGTTATGGCTATACAATATACAATAGGAGTATGTAAACATCTAGTGGTGCCATGACTGAATTTGAGATCTATTTTTTTCCCTCAGAAAGTTTAAATCTACTGATATTTAACAGTCAGTTAAACAACCATTAGTGAAATTACCCTCTAACCTAGTACAGTTTTGTTTAAAACAAAAAAAAAAAGGTATCAGTTGAGGACTAAATAATTAGCCCCCCTACAAAACAGTCATTGTTTTAAAAGTATTTCAAAAGTGCTTTTAACCAGAGCAAAAAAAAATTAACACAGCTTTTTTAGACATCCTAGTTTTATTTTGGATGCTTACATTATTTTATATT
>JAZGTK010008984.1:0-17711 GCA_036877625.1 Ambastaia sidthimunki | reverse complement strand
TCTGAAGTCAGTAACATGAGGCACAGAGCACGACAGCAGAATCACAGACTCTGTGTGAAACTTCTGCACCTCCCCACAGACTCCAGCATGTGGTTTGTGGTCCTGTTGTGTCTTGCTCGCTCGGCCGTGGATGCCCCGCCCTCTCCTGTCAGCCCTCTACAGAGCGCTGGTTTCTGATTGGTCAAGCATCACTCAGCACTTTTGGTGGCTCGATCCTTTCGAGGAGAAAGTCTATCATGCCAGTGGTGAGATGTTTCCACGGTGACACACAGCTAACAGTCCTGCTGGATCTCTGTGGACTGATGTTCTCATCAAAGCTGACTGCCTCACTTTAGTGTTTAGTTTCATTCATATTTTCAATTAGATTTTATTTTTATATTATTAGTTTTTCTGTTAATTTAAGGTAAATTTTGTTTATTATTAATATTTATTTATAAGTTGAATTCATTATTGTTTCAGTTTAGGTTATCCTTATTTTCAGTTAATAGTTTTAGTACCTCAGCTTAAACTTCAAAAAATACTTATGCCTATATTTTATTTGATTTCATTTAACAAGTTTTGTAGTTTTAGCAAACTATAACCTTATTCATATTATAAAGCTGATAAAATACAATATATTAAAACTTATTTTTAATTTATTTCTTTTTTTAGGTAGTTCAGAGTGAAGAGAAAAGATCAACAGGTTGCTGGTTTGAAGCTTCACGTGTCATCATTGTCCCCTTGAGCAACAAACATCACTTCACATGTTGCTGGACTGAGTATTTAAATGTTCAGTATGTTGCTATGGATGAAAATCTTGCTAATTTTCAGCT
The DNA here is from genome assembly GCA_036877625.1 of Ambastaia sidthimunki. NCBI lineage: Eukaryota > Metazoa > Chordata > Actinopteri > Cypriniformes > Botiidae > Ambastaia > Ambastaia sidthimunki. The sequence goes on along the minus strand of JAZGTK010008984.1, from coordinate 16,899 downwards.
CACGTCTTCATATACATCAGTCTGGCATCACAAGAGAATAATTTCAGCTTTATGTTTTGAATACGGATGTTCACAACAATAGAAAGAACAGTGAGTGTTTTTGAGTCAGTGGTTCAGAATCTAATTTACATGCATTCACAGTGGCCACAAACGTTCAGAACTGAGTGCATCTGAATCATCCTGCTGTGTGAACAGAATACAGGAGTGACTCCCAAAAATGCAACCATGACAACCACAATTACAATTTGGTCACATCTGCAGACAAAAATGGTTAGTTAAAGCTATTCCGTGATGGCTATGTTTGACAAAAGAAGGTTTAAAAAAAATTAAGTTTGCAAAGCTGTAGTGATCTTATGGAATATAATGTATGAAGACATCTTGTTCCACTAGCAGAAGAGCAGCAGTCACAGAAGGTCCAGCGACAGTGAAGCATCTTCATGACTCTGGTCTTCACATTACAGGTGGGAACATGCAAGAACCTTGTGTGAAAATGCATCAATGTCTGGATAGATTAATTTTGGGCAGGTATTTTAGTGTGTTGTGTGTTTGGTTTACGGTTAATTGGAAGTAACTGAGTGTGTGTGTGCCATTGATTTCAAATAATGCTTAACTGTATTTGTTCCTCTCATAGACTTGATCTGAATGTTCATACAATTATTGTTGTAAAGATGTTGATTTAGTTTTGTAAGGATACATATCAGTTCTATAATTAAATAGTTTTTCCATCCCAGCCCTATTTTTGACACAAATTCATCCCATGTGCAGAACTCATAACTAATGTCATTTTTATTCTGGTGATATCAGTACTGGAAGACGTCTGTAGTTACTGTGTACAGAAAGCAGGAAAAGTATTGTGTCCTCGTACGCCCATCTCTCCTCCAAATGTCGGCCTTGCCAATCAGCCAATCAGCCGCGCCGCATCTCTTAATTACAATTCTGTGGTCGTTTGGCAGGAGGTTAATGAAAAGAGTCGTCTGATTTTAAATTTTAAATGAACAGCCGCTTCTAAATTGTCTGACACGCTTGGATAAATTATTTAAGACTCTTGTTTTACCTCTAGGGCAGGTTTATAGAAACTGCAGTTGAGGAGGCTGAGTGGAGAGTGAGTTTAGGGGTGTGTGGACAGAAGTCTGTGGCTAATGGTTCTCAGGTTGCTGCTGTGCTTTCTGAAGCATCTTGGGTTTTTCGATATGACGCTGAATCACGTGCAGCTGGTATGTGTTCGCTCAGCACGCGGAAAACATGACAACAGGCGTGACATACGTCTCGCAGTACAGCGCGGTACACGCTGAAAACTGAAACGAGGGTTTTTATGTTTTGTACGTGGCCCCTGGCGAGCAGACGTGAGCTAGAAGCTGTTAAACGCAATAAGATGATGCATGAAGATGGCTGATTTCAGAACATTTCACACCCTGTCAGATGTGGAACCAGCTGGATATGACCAGAACTGATGGTGCTGCGCTGTCCCAGCAGAGAATAATGTCAGAGTCCGAAACGTCCTCTGAACAGTGTGTTCCCATTTCCTCTGTAACCGTCCAGGTGCAGACTAGCTTCTCTCTCCTGTAAGCTCCTCCGTGTTACTAGACGCTCCGGATGTGTTCTGAAACTTTAACAGACTGTGAAAGACATTTCTTTGCATCCCTTTACACTCATGGCATATGTTTGGAGAGCCCTGGAGTCACGGTTTGTGATGTAGCTCTCGTCCATGTGGACGTCTGTTAGACTTTCTAATGTGTTTCTTTCTCGCTTTTGAATAAAACATCTTTCTGAATTACTGCTGATAGAAAGCAAGCACACGACTCCTGCGTGTCTTCTCCACAGAATCCCAAAGACAAACTGTAGCTGAAAACAAAGCTGTCTGGTGGAGACATCCTCCCCTCTTCTGTCCAACAAACCTTTGAGGAAGATTTTGTCCAGAGCAGGTTGTCTTGATGAATGTAGTGCCTGTAGAAACCGCAGGGGTGATAAACAGATGTTTATGTTAAGAGAGACTTTAACAAATGCAAGAAATGTAATGAGACATTTAATAATTAAGACTAATGCTGCTTTCATGTCATGTTGCAACAGTAATTAACTTCCTGTGTAGAGGCATGTGTGTCTTTATAGTTTTTATAAAGCCTCACACTTGTCCCATATGACAGCTATGATGCTGTAGAAACATGATCTAATATTACTTGCTGCCCTTTCTTATTTCACAAGACATTTCACAAGAGAAGTTTAAGTAAAATATTGCAGGAGTCCTGTTGGTAGCAACACAGCTCCACCCAAAGGAAAGAAAAATCACAGTTGAGATCTCTTTAATATCTCAGTTATTTCTTCTAGACAGCAATGAGATTCAAAGGAGAGCAACTGTAAACTTTGTAAACTCAGATTATTCAAAAGAGATCTCAACAATGTCTCAAACTGAGCTCAGATTTGTTCAGATTGTCTGTAATCAAAAGTCAAGCGTCTGAGACAATGTTGCTACTTAAATGGAATATAACTGAGATCTCCATCACATCTCCTGAGCAACCTCTAAGAAATAGTTTTTTCCTATGGGCACATGGATTCAGTTTTTCATTATGAGCACTGCCATAGAAATGAATCATTTTTGAGTCTGAGGATGTGAATGTTTGCTTTGTTATCTTGTATTTAGCTTCATTCCAACAGGAATTCCAAACAGAAAACCACAAACCACCTAACAGGTTGTTCTGAGATATTCTTGTATTAAATATACTGTTATTTGCTAAACAATGCTACATGTTTACCAGCTAATAATTCAAAAGCCCTTGATCAGAAAGACAATATATGTATGTTCAGACTTTAACCTTATTTGATTTCATCCTTTATTTCATGTTATCAATGTACATGGTTTAAAATCAATTCTGAGACTCAGCTGTGTGAACACAATCGATCTAACCCTCGATTTCTCTCTTTCTTCCACAGGTTCACTCCTGGAAGTCATGTTAGGAAGAAACTAGTTTGATACAATTAGCCCATTGCTAAAGTTTGCTAGATAAGAGCCATTAGAGGTTGTTTTGAGGCACCACACAACAAGTAAACTACCCAGCTAACGGAATGTTTTTAGAACATTGACTAATGTTTTTTGAAAGTTCTCCCAAAGTTCTCTTCTCCCGTAAAGTTCTTGCAATAGCATTAGTAGGACATTAATTTAACCTTATATATCATATATGATCATGTATATATAAAAAATTATATACGTTCATGTTTTGAACATTCCTAGAACTTTTAAAATAACATTTTAAATGTTTTTGTTACTTAATGGAAACATTAGGGAAATGTTCTCACAACCTAAAACTGTTAGCAGGGTAGACATCTGTGAACAGAATTGTATATTCTGCTAGTTTTAGTCTATGCACATCTCCTGCTATTTTTGTGGTGTTTTACTTAAATGTGTTTTTTTCCATGAAAAACAAAGCAAACTGTGATTGGTTGTTTTACATGCTGTTTAAATGCAGTGTTTAGCCACAATAAGCTGTAATTGGACAGGAACCGTATGCCATTTAGTTAAAACACACATTCCAAGACTAATTATTCTGTTTTATTTTGTTAGTCTACTACACTGGCACAGCGATTTGGATTCACTGCGGCCAACCTGGCATGAATTCAGCTCCCACCAATTAGTGTTTCTCAATAAAAACATTCAGACACAAAGATCCCATCAATACGACAGGCAAATATGTTTGCCAACTTTAGGACAAGTTTTTATGTGGTATGGCTGGGTGTGAGTGCAAATAAAAGTAGGGTTTAAAATAAATGTTTGGCATTATTCGCAAAGCAAACTCCATTCAAGTCTCTCCAACCCACTTGAAAAACATAGTCTACTGCACTTTATACAGATTCATGCAACACAGAGAACAGTACAGAGACCACAGCTATTCAAAAACATGAATCCAGAGCCCTTGTCTATGAAACTCAGCTGCAGATAACATAGCTCAAAGATTAGCCCGGAATAGTTGTTCCTAAACCAAAATGATCATGCGGCTTAAACCGACTCCCGGGGGATTGTGGGGAAGTGTGATGTGACTGAAATTTCATTGCTGTGCTCAGGATATTTCTTACTTAAAATAAGCCACAGACTTCATTTTAAATCTTAGCTCACTCGATTCCTTCTTTGGTTTGGGCCCCAATAAAATATAGATGACTCAGAGGTCCAAAAGACTGCATGCGACTCTCACTGGATTCATTGTTTTCCAGGACAACAACATTTGAGGCTCACAGTATGTCCTTGTTTATTAGACACTCTGAGTCGCCTAAGGAGAGCTGTCATCGTTTTAAAATAGAGACGGCCCCTTTTGGTACATTCATTTTTAAAAGCTTGCTGCTTTTCCAGCTCACTACTTCTACTCATTCATCCAGACATTTGGCTCGAGTAAGATGGGTTTTATACTGGATTTGGTGGCCCATCAGGGACGGATGGGTGTATACGTACACCCCAGAGAGATCATGTCAACCGTAAAGGCAGTCATCAGCTTGACCAATCTGTTGTTCTGTTCTGCCGTTGCCAGGAAAATGGATCTTGCGATCAGAGGAGAACAAAGGCAGCGGTTTTCCTCGGATTCAGCACCACGGACAGCTCCTCACGTACCACAGGCTAATGAGCAGCAGCTGGTAAATGTGCTGAGCTTTGTGAAGGAGAACAGAAAATGTATTTGACTAGCTAGAAGCTCAGTGGATCACATATGCAGAAACAACTTCTTTGAAGAAAGGATTCCATTAAGATTTTAAAACAATAACGCATTTTTTGCATAGAGGGAAAATCTATTTTTGTTCCGGCTGTGTTTGGTTTCTGTTCAAAAGAACATCTTGTTGGGAAAGTTTCTTAGAAAAAAGAAGCTCCAGTTTTGTATGATAACATCTGTTCTTGATCAAACGCTGTTTTGTTCATCTGAAAGTAAGTTTGATTTGGGTCCATTGTGGAAACTCTGAATACACAGCACTTGAAGTTTGGGCTAATTATCACCTTCTATCTCACGTCATATCAACAAATTACTTAGCAGAACATCTCATCTGAAGTTTCAAACGTGAGAGATAATCCTGTATTGTCAGACAAACATTATCCCACATCTGCTAGACTGTTAACTTCTGCATCCCATCTAAAGGCCTTTATGTCTGGATTCATTTTTTTAGAAGACGTGAGCCGTCACAGTGACTCAATCTTCATTAATGCCCTCCGTGTCTGCCTGCTGTTTATGGCCTCTTTCTCCGCTTGATGCCCCCTCCTCTTAAATACCTGCAGAGGTAAAGGCTAAGTGATTGGATATCTGACACCTCTTTTGCAATCACGGCCGACATTTTAAGACTCAGACGCTGGCTCTAATCAGGGCCGGGTATTGTTCTGTTTTTCAGCGGGTTGGGCGCAGTGATTGCTCTTTGATTTAGCCTGCAGCTGCCTTTCAGAGGGACGCAGGATTACACTGGCTGCCCGGGTTGGCTTTAGGCAAGCAGAGGCTCAATGTGTTGCAAGCTTGATTTGTATCTGTCCAGCACTGTATGTCATTAAATGATTTTAAATTCACTTGGCTGTTTTCTTTATCATTCTCATGCATGTTCTGTGTGATTCTTACAGGCAGAAGGAAACGTCAGATCCAGCTGTTAGATCTGGTGCACCAGCGGACTTCATGTGGGCTGTTCTTGGACTGTCCTTGATGGATTTGATGTACTTTGTAAAATCGTTTCAATCTGATTGGTTTGTAAAATACTTTCTGTAATTTAGGATGGTCAGTTTTGATCAGTCTGCCATGAACTTGTACTGTTTGTACTGCTGTGAGAAATGGAGTGAAGTCTGATTATCTGATGACTTTGGATCAGATCAGTCTGATTGAAGGTGATCAGGATGAGTTCTCAGACTCTGGATATCCTCTCATCTTCACAACCTGGTTAACAGGGAACGTTCTCAGAACATTGCCTAACATTCTCTAAAAATTCTTTCAGTGTTATCAAAAAACGTTTTTTTAATATTATGTGTCATATATATCAAAAACGTTATGCTTAAGTTGTTAGTGGAATGTTTTAAAAATGTTACAGAATTAAAAAATGTTGAAAAACATTTTTAAACCGGATGTTTTGAATGTTCATGGAACTTTTAAAATAACAATGGTTTTGTTACCTAATGGCAATGTTAGGAAAACATACTTGCAACCTAAAATTGTTAACTGGGAAGATATTATTCTTCATCATTGACACACAGCCTCCACCACTATCAGATTATCTTAACAGGATAACAGGACGGATGATGATGGAAACTGTCCATATATGAAGAGTTATGGCAACAAATTCCAAGTCTGTGAAGATTTTCCCGCTCTATGTTGCATTCAGATGTATTTATGTTACATGTAAACTGTATGTAGCGACATTCATTTCCTGACTCGTGTTTAATTCACTGCCTGTGACCTTAATCATGTGAATGATCTCTCTCTGTGAGACAGAAAAAGTGAAAATGGCAGATCATTAAGAAGATGCTGGAGACCTTTGATTACACAGCAGTCATCACCGACTGCACGGAGACACAAATCCCGTTTCTCCCCGTCCATGTCAAAAGTTTGGAAATGTGCAGAATTCTGGAGTATTTACCTGGGATACAGATGGAATCACTTTTAAACCTAAAGAAACATCGGATATACTTTACAAATAGCGGAAATAAAGTTCAAAAGAAAAATCTATGTATCAAATGTTGAATTTTCACCTTTAGCAATTCAAGCGCTGAAGTAACGCAGTTTGTGGAGTTTTAACGGTGCAGTCAGCTGGCACAATTCTGTCCTAACAAATTCCCCGTTATGAGCATAGGTATCAAACCAGAGTGGTGAAACTAAATTAGTTTCATGTCAGAACAAGCAAAATCTGCTCTGTCCTCTGGACGTGGTCCTACTCTGGAGCTGAAGCCCTTGACAGCTTGTTAAATGAGTTCAAAGGGTTTTTATTTCTGGTCTTACAGCAATTTTGATGTGCTCAAGGGTTAAGTGTCCGGCGGTGGAGAGCGGTTAAAGACAGTATTCTGGTTGAAAACACATTTTGCACAGGGGATGTCTGACAAGTGCTGGTAATAGGGGCAGGTGAGCAGATATGTGTGATTTAACAAAAACTTTCACAGGTATTGTGTCAAAACACCAGCAGCTGCAAATCAGGGCTTAAAGCTGAGATAGATTCAGCGTTTTAAACCTCGTTAACCTACAGCATCTTGATTTTCTCATTTATAGGTGTTTTGTGATGTTATATTTGTTACCTCAAATAAAACAGCTTTAATTGCAAGCTTGGATTACTAATTAATGTATAATGAAATTCATAAAAGATTAAAGATTAATATTAAACTGTAAAGACAAAAGATTTCATGTGATTTTAGACTGGAACTCCATCATAAAGATATGCAAATGGATTTATGCTTATTACTCTGATTTATGTTTTATTTATACTTTTATTTACCATTTAAATGTCTCTCAGACGAATAACAATAATCACAAATCAAGAAAACAACAAACAAGCTATGAAAATTTAGCAATGACAAAACATGTAATGAAATGTAATGATAAACTATGTAATATTAACTTACACTATTGATGCTTTAACTGTTCAATTCCTACAGAGCAATAAAACAATCATATCACGCACATCAGTTTTGGCTCTTTCTGTGGGACTTTATTTGCTGGAGCGGCCATATTGAGTGTTGCACTTTCCTCCATTTACTGTAATAAAACTGTAGCATCTTGTAAATTCTATAATCTTTGGCCTGAATTAAAGATAGTGAGGTTTCCCTGATTGTGTGAAGCAGTCTGGTTTAACTAATCTTCAACAGACACAGATCCCTAAACCAAAAGAAGTGAATTCTGTTAATAACCTGCAGTACCAAATTCAATGCTAACTGGACGTCTGGTTGGGTGTACGTACAATGAGAGACGTTTCTCCATTCTGCAACTTGACTATGTCATCAAGTCTTTCAGTGGAAGTATTCGGGCTTCATTTAGCAGCCGTCTGATTAAATGTCAGAGAGGCACATAGTGTTTTAGCAGAGTGAGGCTGAGCGCACACACATGACTGACTGCCTGCGTGAAGATGGCTTATATCTGAGCGTGTGGGTGTTTAGCTAGTGTTGAAAAAGCCCTTAAAGTATGTTGCAAGCTTTCCAATATTTCCATAATTTATCCACTGTGCCAGCATCTAGCCAGTCCTGAGAAATATACTCGTCTTTCTCGTTCATACACACACGCTAAATGTATGTACAGTACAGTAGACACTCTAAAATGTAACAGCCAATAGAGGAAGAAGTATGATGATGATGATGGTATGAATATATCGCTCCTTATCATCTTTTACGGCATGCTATATAAGGAAACACTATATATATTCTCTCTGCTCTGTAAACAGCTTCCCCGAGGCGTGATTACTTGTGAGGTCAAAGGCACTTTAATCTAAATGTATTTGCAGAATTCTGGACACAGACAGTTATGTGCTCAGATATTCCGACGTCCTGGAATATTTCATGAAGTGTAAAAAAATGTAAAGATATTTATAGTTATGCAAGTCAATTCATATTAATGTGTGAAAATGTGACATCATAATGCATATGACATCATAATGCATAATATTTTAAAATGGATTTTTATGGATTATCTATTGCACTGTTTTTCATTTAATGACAGCGTTATATTTTTAACACTGTTGAATGTGCATTAGATTACTATTGGAAATTTCAGTTGAGATTTGTATCTGCGTGTGGTTTGGCATTATCTTGTGTTAGGTTAGAAGTGTGATATCAAACTGAGTGATGATGGATCTCAGTTAAGCTTCAGTAAATCACTCATGTATTGGGACACATGACACTAAAGTCAATTTGATCTGATATACGACAGCTGGTGCTTCATATCGCCTCTGGAAGTTCGGTTTTCTGGGCCTTCGCAGACTCGTACTTGAATCATTTTGTCAAATCTCTGTCTCTCTTTCTATCTCTCCATCTGTCTGTTTATTGATCTTTCTATCTCGTGTTTATATAGCCTCCAAATGACAGCAAAACAGACATCAGTGAGTGAGTCTTATAGAGATATAAACATTTTATGTCCTGTTGTATAATAATGAGCAACTTAAAGAGTAGAATTTAATTTAAAATCACATACGTGACGCAATTAACTGTGTGTGGAGTGAGAAACCTTTTTTAAAGTTTTTTTAAGTTTTTAAAGTATAATAATGCATTTAAAAAATCTGAGTAAAGCCCTATTAGGGTGGGATTAGTTTTATATGCAGAGGTTAAAGTTTAACTATGTGCAAATGAAGGTTTTATGCAGTGATTACCAATAGGACCAAAAACGTTGGACAGGGATTCATATAGACAAGATAAAGTTAAAATTACTATGTGCTATTGTTCTATAATATTTGTCAGTGGCCACATATAAAAACTAAAAAATGTGTGCCACAAATGCAGTGAATTTGCATAAATTTACATATTAGTAATTTTAATAATCGTTCATCTTGTTTATGAAATGATGCACTGCTGCTGTTTGTATACAAACGCTCTCTGCTTTAGAATGTTTTTATGGTAGGATAGGCAATTTCAGAGAGACTAGCAACAACTAGTTAAAACAACAGAGCTAGTTTTAAAAGCATAAGATCCAAGAGCCACATCAGCCAGGAATTTATGGTCTTTTCTAGGTATGATGTGGAGGGAAGAAAACAGAGGAAAAAAATCCCAACAGACTTTCACCTTGAGTGTCTTTCCAGATCTGAGCTGGGGGCAGAGACAGTGACGTCTCCAACTGCAGTGAGAAAAACACAGCGAGTCTCGCATGGACAACAGCAGCACTGCGATCACTGATGCAGTGAGAAAAACACAGCGAGTCTCGCATGGACAACAGCAGCACTGCGATCACTGATGCAGTGAGAAAAACAGCAGCACTGCGATCACTGATGCAGTGAGGAAAAACAGCAGCACAGCGATCACTGATGCAGTGAGAAAAACAGCAGCACTGCGATCACTGATGCAGTGAGGAAAAACAGCAGCACTGCGATCACTGATGCAGTGAGAAAAACAGCAGCACTGCGATCACTGATGCAGTGAGAAAAACAGCAGCACTGCGATCACTAATGCAGTGAGAAAAACAGCAGCACTGCGATCACTGATGCAGTGAGAAAAACAGCAGCACTGCGATCACTGATGCAGTGAGAAAAATGCAGCGAGTCTCGCATGGACAACAGCAGCACTGCGATCACTGATGCAGTGAGAAAAACACAGCGAGTCTTGCATGGACAACAGCAGCACTGCGATCACTGATGCAGTGAACCAGCACAACAACCCACAGCATCAGCTGAAGGCATGTGAGACTGAGGTATTGAAAAAATAAATCATTTTAAAGACTTCAGGGAGCTTAAAAGTCAAAGTTTTACGGTGGCACAACAAAAGGTTAATCCCCATGTATGCAAGAAAAGATTAAAGGCAAGATACGGTCAAATAAGACTCAGAATCCTGGTGATATGAGCCAAACATGAACAAATTCATATGTGTGAAGCCATGCAATACTTTACTGACATTTGTTGACCTTCCCTGCTTACAGGTAAACATTCTCAGAACATTATCAAAATGTTAGTGCGGTAGCGTTTATTTAACGTTATATGTCATATCCAAAACTTTATTCTTAAGTTTTAGTGGAACTTTTGAAAAATGAAAAAAAAAAAGTATAAATAACGTACGGATGTTTTGAACATTACTAGAACATTCAAAATAACATTTTCAATGTTTTTGTTTTTTAATGTAAACGTTAGGGAAATGTTCTTACCATCTAAAATTGTTAGCTGGTTATAGCATATTGACTCGATTCCGCGCGATTGTTACCGTGACATCAGAGCAGGTGTGAACTTACTTTCTTTCCCATGTTACAGTCTGACTAGCTCTTATAATTCTGTCTTTCAGCCACTGTTATAACTCTCACATTTCCCTTTTTCCTACAAAGTATAATCCTTTTTTAGCCCAACTTTTACACAGGCCTCACAGAAAGCCAAATAGAGGAAGGCAGAATGAATAAAACCAATTTCCTGAAGTTTGATGTAGAGGTGGAAGCCCTGCGGATGAAATAGCTGAGCCCAAACCCCGGAGGACAAGCTAAAACTCCTTAATTTAAATATTTCTGCACAGCAAAAAAATAAAAGTCTGTAGTCAAGGCTTTTCAAACCTCGTCTCTTGAAACAAAGGGTGCAGTTTCCCTCTGCATGTGTGTCAGCAGATCCATGCTGACAGCTTTCTGTCTCACATTAAACTCAATCAGATGAGATGTGCTTTCTTCATGTTGCTGGACATAAACAGTTCACAGAGCTGCATTCACTGTACAGTTACTATGTGGACAAACGCTGGACTTGGGTCTTAAATGGTAGGATGATGCGATTGTGGGCGGGGTTTACCAGCTAGGCGATTTTTTTACCAAAAACATTTTCTGTTATGCTGGCTGAAAGTCTCTTCACATCCTGATAGCATCGCTAAGTTAAGCGGTTTAAATATATTTATAGAAACTGTAATCTAATTATGTTCTTTTTTTTTTTGAATGACAAGCACTTTAAATTGACACATTTGTAAACTAAAAAGTGGTTTGATCTTTTCAGCTAAATTGTGCAGAGCAATTTATAAGATCTAACAGTGGGGGGTATTAGCACAAGCTCTCTCCATCTCTCTGTGCTGTGGAGCAGGGAAGCACTTACAGAGTCTCTAAGTACAAAGTCTGTGATGTGAGCTTGGCTCCATTTTAAAACAGGGGCACAACCCCCAGAATTGTGCATCTTGAACAAGATATGTTTTCTGCTTTATAACATATAACAAATTCCTTTCCCTTGGCATGGCAGCTCCTACAAAGAACTGCTTTTGGTCTTCTATGGATAAAACAACATTATTTATAAGTCTGTTTTAGATTTTTATTCTTTTTTTCGTCTCTGTCTTGTCTTTAGATGTAAACACAATGAGTGTCTACTATGTTAACAGGATGATTTGAAGACACTCTCTTTGCCCTGAAGCTCTGCCTCAGTTTTTTAGGGGTGGATTAAAAACAGTTTTTGGAGGTATATTTTTGCTTTTCTGCATTGTGTGCTATTAATAGAGCTGTGAAAGACAGCGATAAATGGGTCACGGTGAGACAACCGCACATCTGATGGTGCTCCTCCACGGCTCTGTGAGTTTATTCCAGGTTAATTAGGAAGCCTGAGACTGGAGAGCCAGTTTCCAAACGCCTGCTGTACCGCATGCCTGACCAGACTGAGAAAAATCCAGAAAAAGAACGATAATTGAGAAGAGATTAGGGAAGAAATAAAGTGTCAAAGGATCAGAAGCCAAGTAATGTCCAGTCATGAAATTGACACAGAGTGATTAAAATGTAACATTTACATGACATAAATAATCAAACTTTCTTTATAAATACATATAAATATCAAACTTTACGAGGCTCAGATTTTGATTTCAAGTCAAATCTTGAGTCAGTTGTTTACGAGTCAGGTAGTAAATCATTTGTTTTGTGACTTAAGAAAGATTTGTTGTTTTCTGCAGACTGTAACAGCAGAGCATGAATTAAAATCACCATGAAATCAAAATAAAGTATTCTTATTTTTTATGGAGTAGTGCTGTGTTTATTATAAATGATTTATCTGTGCTCATCCTTATTTTATTATTAAATTATGTGCCCTCATAATCTTTAATCAAAATCAGAAAATGTTCTTCCTCTTTAGAACCGCTGACGTTCTCTGATTACATGGGCGGAGCCAGAACAATTAACCACTCCCCTCCAACAATCAGTCTGCTCCAGGCGTGAAATGCCTACTCTTCTAGAGCCAATCAAATCCCAGTAGATCAAAAACAAGCCACGCCCTCTATTTTACCATTTCACTTTAAATTGCCAGAACAGGAAGTTGGCTGCAACCTCCAGTTCACACAGACATTAATAGCACATCTGTTTATTTAATTAGCCCCTAAATTCTTTACATTTCTAAAACCCACATCTCTTTATTTTACAGGTTTGAGGAGAACAAACCTGAAACCCGAACAAAACAAGTGGGGACTGACTGTGATGTAATCGACCGAAACGATGATGATATGATGCAACAGGTCTTAAACAGTTTAATATTAAAGAGCAAAAACAACACATCAACCATGACATCTTTACTGCTTCAAATACATCTTCATCTTTTCAATCAACCTAAAATATTGTGTAAGTAAAACAGTTTGTATATGTGTCAGAAAATGTTTAATGTACAACTAAGCAACAGGAAACAGGACGTTTCAGTTCTGACCTTTCCACTAAAGGATTGTAATGTTGTGAACTTTATTCAAATATGTAAATGCAGAGGCTTCTAGCAAATACAAGCTCAGTTTCACACGCTGTAGTGTTTTACAAAAATATACAATTCATGAAGCAGTTGAAGTGTGTGTTGTGGAAATGCTTTAATTATATTAAAGCTGCTTTTGGCTGAACATTTCGATCTGCATTTGCAAACTTGCCCTTTATGTTTCTGCCCTAAAGATGTTCTCTTCAGATCTGAGCTGGGTGGAGGTTTCAGGAAAGATCTTGAAAACAACATCTCATTTCCATCACCTCTGTGTAATGGGTCGATATTCCTGCCTAAATTTTCTTTGAGCTCATGTGCTTGACTGTAAAGATGAGATATGGACGACATGAGCAAACAGATACGTGAGAATCTGCAGTGCGTTCGTCCTTGCGTTCAGTTTGCTGAAAAAAGAAAAGAATCCGTTACGTGATTCTTCAGAGCAAACACAAATATTTTCATTCTCCTCAAACAGTTCAGTGATGGAAAGGTCAGATGTACTGAGCTCAGTGCTAACAAGCAGAGAACCAAAATCATATACGCTGAGGAAATGGCCGGGGTATAACTAATGCATGAGCTGTTTCTTCATGGCTAACAGGCAACGTTCTCAGAACATTGGCTAATGTTCTCAGAACATTGGCTAACGTTCTCAGAAAAACGCTGAAAAACATTCTCTTTTTTAACGCTATATATCATCAATCAAAAATGTTATTTTTAAGTTGTTGGTGAAACATTTTTAAAACATTAAAAAATTGAAACATGTTTAAATGACATTCTTTTAACCAAGCAGTAATGTAATACAATGTCTAAAAAACATGTTCCTAGAATATTTAAAATAACATTTGTAATGTTATTTTGAATGTATTAATGGAAATGAAAGGAAACGTTCTTTAAATTGAGAGCTGGGTTGTGTTGAGGTTATATTGTCTGTGGAAACAGTGAAGGGTCAAGCTGGAATATTAAGCTGTAGGTTGTGTACAGACTTACAGCAGTTTCTCATGCAGGTCACACTAACATATTCAATCAGTGTTTGTATGTGTAATGAATGCAGAAACCGGTTATAACCTCCCAGCAACAGACTGATTGTTGCCGGGAATCAAGAGTCACCTCGCTTGCACTTACCCCAAACAACAAAATAATGTTTCTCATCACAATGGATCATTTCTCAGTAATCCGTTCCACCTCCGAGCATCGTGGATTGTTGGCAGTGACACAGAGCAATCTATCCCGCCGTAAGGAAAGGCGGAGAGTCTTTATTGCAGGAGAAAGAAAAGCAAGGAAAGAGAGAAAACACATGACAGACGTTTCCAAGGACCCGGCAGGATCTGCCTCAAAAGCAGGCAGAGGGGAGAGACAGCGTCTACAGCTCTTGACATGTTGTTTAGCCTGACTGTCAGCCTGCTCAGCACAATAGAAGAATAACTGTAATTGCGTTGTCGAGTAAATAAAAACTGTATTCAGTTCATCAGAGTGAAGGAGGAGAAGCATTGTTAAGCCTGTCCCTGATTCAGCTGAGCCCTTGTAAAGTTGTTTATCAAACAATCAAGAGGTCGAGGCTTCGTTTATGTCTTTTGGATGAATTTGATAAGAGTTTGTTCGTTTAGGAATTCAGTCTGATGGTATATATTTATGGTGTAAAGAAAAAGGGCTGCTGGTTTAAAGGCCACATACATCAGCAGTGAGAACATAAAAGATTGTGTTGCTCCATAATCCTTTTCATGTCTTTTTGTCATCAAAACAGTAACTGCTTTTATTGAAATATGACACAACAATCCTGATCTCAAGACATGTAGAAGTTTCACATTGAAACATTAATTTCTTTGACCATGTTCTCTTGCTGGCATTTAAAAAAAAATCCACTCATGGCTATGTCCCAGCTAACAGGGAACGTTCTTAAAACAGTGGCTAACGTTCTCTCAAAGTTATCAAGAAAATTATTGCAGTAATGTTAGAACATTTTTTAAATGTTCTTACAATCTAAAGTTGTTAGCTGGGGCATTTCAGTGGTTTTATCACAGTCTTTGGTTTGCTCTGTATCTAAGCAAAACCTTTACATGGTAAAACTCATTGTAAGGCTCAGCCTCTCATGTCTTATTTCTTTATATGTGTGATTTCTCAGGAGAAAGGCAAGGGTTGTGTGTATTATAACTCTTGTGAAATCTGCTAAAAACTACATTTGATTCAGGTGTTGCTGTCATGGGCCTCAATGGAAACTCTGGTGTAATTTTGTGCAGAGACAGATGAAATATACAGCAGTGTATCATTTTTCTTGTCTTTATTGTTTAATATTCCTCTACCTGGCAGAGCCCTGATGCAAACAATGCTAAGATCACAGGTTAGACTCACAGGAAATGCATGTACAGATAAATCTTACAGATAAAGTGCACCACAAATCCATTTGAATAAAAGTCTCTGCCAAATGCATTAATGTATATGCTTATCAATTTTGTGTATACAGATTATTTAAAAGCACACAAACTACAGTGATTTTAAAATATTCATTTTATAACCACACAGATTTCAAGAAGAGTGCTTTATGAACCCTCATGCACCAGGAGACGAGTTCTCCACTGAGCTGGATTACAGTTTGTGCACCTCATTAAAATCGTGTGTGTGTGTGTGTGTGTTAATGTATGGTAATTCTACATCTGCTCACTAACAGAAGAGCCAGTATTACCCAGCAATACCTTTGAACTTCCAGCATCATGCCAGATGCATAATTAAAAGCAAAAAGAGTCGCATTTACATTCGCTGAAAATGATAATTATGTTTCCTTTCTTCATCACTTACACTCCTAATCATCTGACTCACCTTTGGTCATCACCTCTATCTCTGTTTCCTGCTCTGTTTTTCTCTCTCTTTTAAACCCATTTACACACATACACACACACTTGTGAGTGCGCTATCATTTCATTGGATCACTTCATCTCTGTCATACCGACCCAACCACCACACACACACGCACACACACACAAACAGCTCCATTAGTTTCACTAATGAGGGGCCCCCACACACGGCCACTGTAATGGCCCATAATCACCCCATCAGCGAGTGGCTGTGAGAGGCAGAGCTAATAAGCCAGTGACCACCGGGAGCAGGGGTCTCTTCATACCCATCAGGAGCGAAAAGCAGCGCCCCCGGGGTCAAAACACCTATTCACACATCTCCTCCATCCCATTGCTCCACTGTTGTATAACTCCATCTCTCCTCTCATGCAGATACGGTGTCTCAAGGGAAGCAGCCTGCAGGAAAAACACATGCACTGACATTTGCTTTTGTGCGCAGCATTTCAATATACATTTGTTTTCTGTAACATTCAGTGTATTGTATTATCAAATAATACATGCAAGAATTCCCTCTTTGCCCAATGCTCAATTCTGTTATGTATTAATTAGAATAATCATGCCAAGAAAGTATTTTAATTATTAAGTGTGATACAGGATGGATGTTTTACTTAGAATAAATCATGCAAATGAAATATTTTTATTCCTCAGCGTGATGCACAAATGACAACCAATTGTAGCGACGAGCCAATCAGAAGCGTTTATTACATCGCGTTGCGTAACGCGCGTCACGCACAAACATGGACGCAAACCTTCGAGGAAATTTTGTGATTTTGTT
>JAZGTK010008983.1:0-17712 GCA_036877625.1 Ambastaia sidthimunki | reverse complement strand
TACACATGAAGTGCGTTGTGGGTGTTTGCCTCACTTCTGCTCCTTGATTGTCTCTAGTTTGACATGCTGGAAATGGACCGTCTGGAGAGGCAGCTAGTGAACCTGCCCCTGCTTCAGGACCCGTCCTCTTATATCCCAGACACAGTGGACCTGACTGAGGATGCTTTGGCAAGGGAGTACTGGCTCTACTGCTTTGAGGAGGCATTGGATGGGGTAAGGGCTCCAGTCTTTCTGTCTATGACCGCAGCATCATTTGACAAGTCATAATTGTTGATTATTGGTGTTTGGGTTAGGTCAAAATTATGAAATTGTGGTAAAACATTGACCCAGGAGGTTTGATGTGCTCTATGAAGTTTTGCGGTGGCCCTGTGGAACTTTTTTATACCACGTTTATTTAAAGTTTAATTTCCTCCAGCCAAACCTGCATCCACATGATCAACTTCTCTTGATCAACTTCTCAGTGTTTTTTGTACAGGTGGTAAAGCGAGCTATGGCCAGCCAGAAAGATCAGCCTGAGGCTGCTGAGAGGGCAGGGAAGTTTCGGCAGAAATACTGTCACAAACTTCAGACTCTCCGTCACCAGCCTTTGTAAGAGCACCATCACCTCCTGCTACAGCCCAACACAGATCCATTCTCTAGCCTGGCCGATACATTGATAACTAAATTTTTCATTAAGATCTTTGTAGACATTAGAATATTCTACAGTCTGTTGTGTGAGCTTGAGTGTTTCTGGATGAGTGTTTCTCTCTTCTAATGTAGCTTGCCTCTCCTCTCATCTTTAGTGCTTATGGATCCCTCACCGTCCGAAGTCTTTTAGACACAAGAGAACACTGTTTAAACGAGTTCAACTTTCCTGACCCCTACTCTAAGGTTTACTTTGAATCATCCTTCATCTTTCCTGTGGTGCTTCAAATTACATCTGTTACCCATGATCACTTTATTTAAAATCTTGTAAAAATGTTTATCTTTTTTATTAGTTTCAGTCTCCATATCTATGCATCTGTTTTGTGTCTTTCTTATGGTTAAAGTAATATTTTACTTATGCTCATGTTATGCTTATGTTATATCCATGGGGTGCACAAAAGTTTGAAATAACCTTTTCCACAGTGTTTATAACCATTCAAAGTGATCACCTCTGTTGGGCTCCAACAAAGGACATAAGTTAACTATAAAAAAAAACACAGACCATATATGTATGTTCTAATATTTCTGTCCAAGGAGTCATTCGATAGCTTTGATTGATGAACAGAACAAAAGTCATACACTTGAAAGTCATGTGGACTTCTTTTATGGTGTTCTTATTTGTTTATTTAATTTTTGCTTGGAGAAGGCGTGTATGGAGGTAGTCTGTGTGTTCTTTTGTGAATGACATGGTGGTGGGTAAATGAAGACAAAATTTTCATTTCTGGGTGGACTATTCCTTCAGGTCATCATTTAGGTTGTTATTGAATTGTCTTGGATGAGTTTCTCTGATTCTCTGCCTGCAGATCAAGCAGAAGGAGAATGACATGGCCCTGAGATACTATATGAAGGTGGTGAAGTCAGTGGAGGAGCTGAACTGGGAGCAAAGACAGTTTGCACTCGTCAAAGGTCTCCTGGCCGGCAACGTTTTCGACTGGGGAGCCAAGGCCGTGTCAGAGTAAGTGTGCAGATAAAAGAAAGATGAAAAAGAATTTTGCTTTGTGGGCTAAAGCGTTTTCAGAATGTTTTTCTTGTATTCCACACCCATGAGTATAGTTGTATTTGTTTTTCAGCGTGCTTGAGTCAGATCCAGAGTTTGGGTTTGAACAAGCAAAACAACAACTTCAAGGTATGAAAACTGTTAAACTAGATGTCACATAACATCACATTAACCCCATGCCACTCCTCCAAAACACATCAAAATGTCCTTACATAAATAATCCTACTTTTCATAAATATGTTTGTTTCTTTTATATCCCCAGAGCGACCGTGGCTTGTGGATGCTTACAACCAATGGCTTGAGAGATTAAAGGTAAAATATAAAATTTATAAACATACTTTGATTTTTGTTTGAATTTCTTAAAGTTTCTTGAAACTATTATGGATGTTATCACAGATAACAATATAGACTATGATAACAGCTGGTTTGGACTAACTGTTATTACATTTATGCTGCTGTTAAAGGTAGGGTAGATGATTTTATTTTTTTCTGTAAATATTTCTTGTTATGCTGGTTGAAAGTCTCCTGACGCCAATCACACAATGGTCCAAATATATTTATATACAGTGCATCTTCTGTGAAAGGCGCAGCAACAAGAAATGTTCGTCCAGTCATTGCATTTAGTCTAAATGCAATGATAGGATGTTCTTCTTGCCTGCCAAACTTTTAAAAAATGTATGCATTCATGTGTTGGAGGAGGCATGGCTTTGGAGAGTGCTGTCGGGAGTGTGGGATCTTTTTCTTTCAAGCTAATTTGCTATTGCATGCGTCTCCGAAATTGCCTGAAGGTGGTTTAAAATACTTACCTTTAAATATAATATTTCTTGATTTTTTTTTTTTTTTCTGTATAATAGGATATTGTATGTATAAATTGAATGTCCTCCTTGTCTGAAAGTCTATGAAGTTTTGCTTGAGAATTTAGGTGACTGAACTGCTTTCTTTTACAGGGTCCTCCTCATAAATGTGCATTATTTTTCGTGGATAATAGTGGAATAGACATTATACTTGGAGTTTTTCCTTTCATTAGAGAACTTCTCATCAGGGGCACAGAGGTAAGTCAACACAAATTATAGTTGCGGCTTTTCAAAGTATTTTGTTAGATTTTAGTTACTCGTGACCATTTCGACTTTTAGGTTGTACTTGCCAGCAACTCAGGGCCTGCTCTAAATGATGTCACAAACAGTGAGTTGCTAATCCTTACTGAGAGAATAGCAGAGATGGACCCCGTCATTCAGTAAGTTCACATCCTCTTTAAAGCCTACCGAAATAGCACTGATTATAGGAACCAAGAGGTTACTAAGGATTTAATATTGTTATTAATATCTAGGCCTTTTTAAGGTAATTTATGCTTTGTATATTAAGATTCACAGCAATTTAGTTGCTTGTTTACCTCTTCATAGGAATTGTTAACCAATGCCATAAATTGTTTTTAAAGAAGTAAATTGTTCCTCACCCAGTCATGTGTTTTGCTTTCCTTTATAATTGTTATTTTAAATCAGCAATACTTTATTGTATGAGATTTTGGTAAATTTTGCATTAAGTTTACAGAGTTCCTGTTTGAGAATTCACAAATCATAAAGCTGAACTGTGGTGGATGGTCATAAAGCTGAACTGAATCATAAAGCTGAACTGTGGCAGGTTTTTGCGGTTAATAAATACAATGTGAATGATTTTAGTACCTGAGGCGCTTGTATATCTGCATTTATCACAGCACCATGCATTAACTTGCCAAGTATAGCCATCAGCTTAACAGTAAGACAATAGCTAAAATGACATGCTGTTGCACAACATCCAGAGCGCTTGCATTTTCGCAGTGGTTTACAGTAAAACAGAGCTCTCAATCATACACCACCCACACATCAGCATAAGCAATTAGCCTTCCCTAGAATAAATGAAACATACAATTAAGCATCACTTTACACTGATTTGCTGTCAATTGACACCAACTTTTGCATTATTTGTAAAGAATAAAGAACAAATGTTCATATCCAGCAAACCTTAACTTGACGTTGAACTGCTACATGGTTGAGAGAATGTATTTTTTGTACCCCATCATCACAAAATTACTGTAAAAAATAATTTCAAAATATTGATTTTTGGTACAAGAATATTGTGTCCTTAGGTGTTTCTTTCCCTCACCCACCTGCAGAATAAAAACATTTTCATTTTGCAGGGCTGCACTCAAAGAAGACAGGCTTGCTTTGGTGCAAAATGGTTCTAGCTCTCCTTGTTTAGACCTCAGGTATAAAGTGTTCTATTTCATACGTGAAGCATAAATTCAACACTGTGTAATTTATCAAGACCACTCTTTCTGAAACAATGTCTTCTTGCTTTCTTTTCCTTTCATCTGTTCTTCATTCAAAGTCGCCTTGACAAAGTCTTGGCCACGGTTGTTAGGGAGCGTGGCACAGATCTGGTGATCATTGAAGGTATGGGCAGGGCCATTCACACAAACTACTATGCCATGCTTAGCTGCGAGAGCCTTAAACTTGCCGTCATCAAGAACTCCTGGCTGGCCGAGCGCCTGGGAGGCAGGATCTTCAGCGTGGTCTTCAAATACGAAGTCCCTAATAAATCCCAAGGGCTTCATTAAGGATGAAAAGGTTTTTAAATGTAAAACCATGAGCTACAAAATGCAAAGAGCTATACTCAGTCCTGTGTTTTTTTCCCGATTGACATGATGATTGTATATGGGTGGGTTAAAATCAGTAAAAAGGGGGCGGTCGTGTATGCCTGATCTAAAATTGAATGTGAGCATCTGCCGTGGCCTCGCTCATAACAATTGGGTGATGGATGTAGGGTTTTTCTTGTGATTGAGTTTTATTGTTCTCAGGCCAGATTCTGTTGCTGATGGACACTGATAGATTGCAATGACAAATGTAATACTTACCAACGGTTTTGAATCAGACCTTATTATGAGGTCTTATAGTATTAAATTCATCAAGACAATATATACAATTCTAAACAAAAACATTAAGAAATTTGGATCTTTCTGTTGTAGCGTTCATTTAAAACAAATAACAAACAACATTGACAGATTTTGTTGTTGTGGGCTTTTTTTGTTTTTAAGTCTTATCTCTAAATGTTTTCTTATTTGTGTACCATTCTGCTTTTAAATGAAAAAATATGTTTCAGATTGTTTAGCTTACTGCATTTGTTGCTGCCACACTGAAACAGATCTCATCTAGCTGGCATTGTGGTTTAATGGTTAGTGCCTCTGTTCCCATGACAACAGTTTGTATGACAATAATTTTGGGTTCTACGTGGGAGCTTTTCCACTGTGGAGACATAAGCTAAATATATATTACTCGTATGTGCCTTCAGCTTGTATTGGGAACTCGGTGAAAATCCAACAGAAGTGAATGACAAAGGTTGTTTCACAAAATAGTGTGTACTTGGTGTTAAAAAAAAGAACAATTTGTTTTCTTTTTTTTGGGACCAAGTGTTACAGTTAAAATGTTAAATGTAAACGGACTAAAAGAATTTTAAATAGTTGCATCCATTAACACTAGATGTCAGTGTTGTTCTATTTGTAGACCTCAACCTATGTCTTTATTTGAGAAAATATGACACTTTCAGTTTTTTCCTGTATATTTGGATGTTAAGCCGCAGGAAAACTGGGAGGAAATGCAGTCTGCAGTGCCTGCTTCAAGATATTGCACCATTAATACATTTATCCTCAAGTCTAAGCAGCTGTCACTTTCTCCACTTTTCTGTGGAGGTCTTTGTAATCTAAAATCCATTTCAGGGTTGTACAGCACAGCATTGCCTCAGTATTATACTGTCTCCTTTTCTGTTTGTGTGCGTGTGTGTGAGAAAAAGAAACATCCATTCATAGTGTTCATCTGTCTTGGAGTGGAAGTATTTAGGATAATGTATAACACAATCATCAGTTTGTGGTCACTAAAAGTCAAAGCACAGTTTTTTCAGGGCCATTTTACACAGTAAGCACACATTGATTCTGATTGGTTAATTTATTCTGTAAATGTATAATTTGTCTTGTATGTGTACATGTAGGCTTTGTATGTGTGGCCCAGTTAAAATGTGTATGGAGTTGTATACAAACTGAATAGAAATGGTCTATTTTCAGTTTTGTAAACACTGTGTGTACATTATTCTAACATGTATTCTAAGGTTTTGGATTCTGACTAAAGGATTTGGAAGTCAAAAATGTGTATTCAGGAATCATTCAGTCAGGCAGTAGCTTGATATGGTCATCATGAACATGACAAGGCATTGCTAATGTCTTGTGGAGACATAGCTCTCTCTCTGACTATAGCTGTTTGTGCAGTCCTCAATTATTGTTATCTGTCCAAAGTCTAACTTTAATAAAATATTCATTTTTGTGGAATTTTGTAAAATCAAATGTAAATATAAGCATGTACATAAAATCTGTTGTTAATTTGCATATCTTGACATACTATATGACAAAAATGTCAAATGCTCACTTGACAATCATGTAATTCTGTGGTAAATACATTTTACAGTGTCTTCACTTGTCTGGATTCTTATTTTTTGCAAGAATTTGTCACTCTTTCGGCTTAACCATACAGTTGGCAGGTCCTTTTAAAGGTTCATGTGAAACAACCCATTTTACTTTTGAAATGTGACATTTCATAGTGAAACCAGATATTCAATATGACAAGTGTGGGATATTCAAAATGACAAGTGTGGGGGTGATTTTATCCATCATTAGATTGTGAACCGTGTTCTCTTTAAGACAAGCTGTTGGAGGAAAGGGGTTAAAAAGTAGGACTTTAATTATTTACTTTCTATTGTCAAATTTTCCTATTGAATCAACAGCACAAATAACAAAACATATCAAACAACATGTGGTCCCTGTGTGTAGATTTTGACTTCAGATTATTTCTCCCACACTCACTGCACATTGTAGTCTTTGGAAAAGCTGTTAGTGTGTTTGCTAGCATGTTGAAGTGGTTTAGTGCTCGGCAGGGTATTCCTTGTGCTGAGAGCCACTCATAAAGCAAAGCAGCAGGAAGGGACCCTCCTCAAACCCAATTTAACTTAACATTAATATTCTTCATTTTTTTTACTGTATTTAGTTCACTATTCCTTGGGTGTTTTAAAGTAATTAGTTTCAACCAGCACAAATTTCAACGGGCATTATTTCCATGCATATTGATAATACATGGGTCACTGCCAGAAACGCCAAGAAATTTGAAGGACATCTTTGAAACTTCATTAAGACATGATTTTCTCATGGAATGGATGAAAAGTCAATATGCTATATGGTCTGTTAACTTAAGCAAGCTGTAATCTTTCCAAGGCACTTATTTGTTAATAAAGACAATGAGTGAAAAGTCAGCTGCATATTCAAAAAAGTAGATGGCCGCTGGAAAAACAGGTTGTTTCACCTTATGGCTGGTCAACATGTTCAAAACGTGTTTTAGAACATTTGAACTTTTTGAACCAGGTCTGCACCTGTTCATTCTAGCAAGTTAAACTCAGTCTCATGATAAATATTTGACTTGCTAATCACCATCATCTAGAAACTGTGTAAATTCAGCTAACATGGCAAGCTGGTTTTAGCTAAATATATTTTTGGCTGGAAATTTGTTTGTGAAGGATGTTAATCCCTGGCTAATAATAACTTCTGCACGTTTCTTCCAAGCAATAAATATATTTTTGGCTGGAAATGTGTTTTTGAAGGATGTTAATCCCTGGCTAATAATAATTTGGCTAAGAAATTTTAGTTTCTTCCAAGCAATAAACGTTTCTTCGGCGTTATTTTCTCACAGTATTACTATGTCTGGGAGGGAAGTTGGCTACCTGATACCCAGCTGTTTTTCCATCTAATGATCTAACTTCATAGTTTTTTCGCTTAATGAATATGTGTGGGAAACCTGTCTGCGAGAAATGCTGCTGATTCCTGGACGATTTCTGGAATTGTGATCCCTGAGTTCGTCGTTTCCCTCCCATTCATAATTATTAATGATTAAAAAATCATTTATAAATGTAAAAATAAAATGTTTTTTGCTCCCCGTGTTAAATTCTGTACATTTTACAGGTAAATCGGTTGTATTTCG
This sequence comes from Ambastaia sidthimunki, assembly GCA_036877625.1. Classification (NCBI taxonomy): domain Eukaryota; kingdom Metazoa; phylum Chordata; class Actinopteri; order Cypriniformes; family Botiidae; genus Ambastaia; species Ambastaia sidthimunki. Next base: position 9,984 of record JAZGTK010008983.1, on the reverse strand, counting down.
TCTTTTTATATAATTTCGTATAACTCCGAAAAGTAGAGATTTGTGTGGTAAACCCATATTGTAATCTCTCATCACTGACATCAGCTCTCAGAGGGGCGCGCGTCCGCGGAAGCGCGCTCAAGTCTCTCAGGGCGCGAGGAAAGCACAGTATCTCTTATGATCCGCTTCTTCACGCGTGTCGTGCTCAACGGATTTTTACACGGTAATTTTACTGCTATTATATATAGTCATAAATAATTTAAAAAATATATATATATCGTGTGTGTTTGCTTTAGACGGGTTTACTGGTTACTGGTAGAAACCATAACTTTTACCTCTCCTTTTACTCTGGTCCTATTTCGTCTGTCTTTTATTTCTGTTATTCTTAAAACCCAAAACGATAGTTATTTCCACGCCCGATTTTTCTGATAACAATTTTGATTTAAAACGCATTTTGGAATGCACAGGCAGGACACCCTTCTACACAATTTAGAGGTGTCTTAATACTTAATACGATTTATAATGGCAACTTTTTTTATTTCGATTTAGCAATATAATGTTTGTGCAATATTTACACTTTATTTAGTAGACACTTGTTTTTACCTGTAACATTTTTGCTCTCTCTTTAAGATGCGCCTCAAAGAGTTATTGAGCAATAGAAACAAATGTGAGTGTTTTCCCTTTATATTCATAATTGTACGTCCTGATTTGAGGGGGAAGCTCGTTATGAAAGCCCGCAATTACTAATGAATTTCAATTTGACACTAAATGCAGGTGATGTTGGTGAGTCTGATGTAGACTGATGAACAAAATAATGTTTCAGAACTACCTTTTATCTTTATCTGCAGGGCAGAATCATATGACATTTATTCACAGCAAAATAAATGTATTTGTTATAACAGTGATGGGGAAATGGTATATAGCAGACATGTGATGTTATGGATGCAGAACATTGTTTCTGATGCAGTTTTGTTCTGACATCAATAATGCTTTTTCATGTAAATTTCATGTTGGCAGGATTGTCATACTTGCAGAGTTATAAACCTTTAAACTAGTGCTAAAATAGAGTGTTATTTGAATTTCCCTCATCCTAAATGTGTTTGGCACTATTTTTAAGCTCACATTGCTTTGACAAATTTCGTGCTTGGTCATTCAGAGTCTTCTCCACTTATAAATGGACAATTCTGAAGAATTGATGCAATGTTTCAATGATGACACATATATTGATTAGGCAAGCCAGTATCAAGACATTGATTACCTCATTGAGATGCTGAATGAATGTAAAAGAAGTCATCAGTAGCCACAGTCAAATGACCTTCTACTGATTCTGCCTTTGGGGGGTGATTGTTATAGGAATGCAGATACTTTAAATGTAGACCATCCCTAAAACACCTCCAATCTCTCTCTGGCTATTAAGATCAAAAGGCAGATCAATATAGATCTTTGTGTGATTTGTGCTCCTGTCTGAATCTCCTGCTGGCTAACTGGAGGCCAGTCTTTGTGGGGCACCGGAGACAGCTGGTCTATTGCTCCACAAATGAAACATGGTCCCTCTTAGTTAGCTTGTATGGAAACTGCTTTGACCCAACAGAGATGTTTGCTTGTGGACTAGTTTAATACAGTGAGATTCTCCACATTCAACTCCTATTGCTGTCTGTACACCTCGTGAAGTGCTTGCAAATACTCCAGTCCTGCTGTGCGTTGGTGTGTTTTTTGGGATGGAATGAAGGAGGTTCCCCTGCTGTGAGGATGAGGAGCATTCTGCCAGGACGCTTAGCCAGAAAATAAAGAGACACATTGCAGGGAGCCAGTTATGATGCTGAGAGACAGGCATGATATTTGACATAGTGTTGTACCCCCACATGTGTTGTACCCAAAGCAGTGACAATAGAGACAGGATCTCCTCCTGAGCTCTCTTGGCACCAGATGGGCTCTCCTTATGGCAATTTTAACACTTATGCTGTTGTTTTTTGCTTTGTGTCCTTGACACTTTTGGAGCTGCCAAACAAACAATGTGAGGTGTGAAATTGTTAAAACTGTTTGTGAAGATATGGCTGTTCTCATTTGTGTATGTAGGTTTATTTTCCTCTTTTGAAGCATTCTTTGGTTTAATTGTAGTTTTAGGGTCCTTCACATGAAATCTTATTTCAGCCAAGCTTATCTCAGATTTTCAGGGCAAGATAGAAAAGATGTGATTTGCAAATCTAGGCACTTGTTTTTTTTCTGCCGGTTAATCTCAGACACATATAATGTGCTTAATACAGATCGACACGCCAACAGTAAAAAATGTGACTGCACAATATTCCATTAAAAACGAATTACATGACAAAGCAATATTCTTGTTTCAACTTGATGATATACAGGTTCTTGGTTTTTGTTTTTTTGCAGAAGACTGTGTTGTCATATTCAATGTAAAGATTTCAGCAATTTCAGAAAGGGGCCTTGCTATTTGACAAATGGATCATAAGCTTAGCAACATGCTAATGCCAGTTTTAAGTCAAGTGTCTCGGCAGAGCTCTGCTATGCCACAGAGAGTTGCTGACTATGTAGATTGTTCCAAATCATTTTTGGGTTCCTTCTCTGTTAGGATACTACCACAGAGGGTAGCTCACTAGGGTTCGGAACAGACTCATTGCATTTTTATCTTTTATACATTTGTCTTGGCTGTGTTTCCAAACATAGTGAGCTGCCTACATAGGCAGCACTTTAAGACACTATAGGCACACCAGGACAAAGGCGGTTCCAGATAGTAGGCAACAACATGGTAATGCCATGGTGGAAGCATGCATAGAGTCTTTGTACAGCATTCTAAATTTCTTTTTATAAAAAGTTCTATTTCAAATAGGATTCTGCCTTAGAAGAACAGCTTCCTACCTAGGCAGTAGATAGCATGACAACTCACTCAGCTTTATAAGAAAGCAAGCTTCTTAAAAGGTGACATCCCTTTAATGGCCATGCATGTCTCTCTGCAGTCTGGCAGATTTGTTGGGTGTGAAATCGACCCGCTACCATGGGCAGCATCCCCTTATGTCATTCAGAGTCCAGTCTACTCCAGCCAGCTGCTAGTACATCACGTTGAAGGGTCTACAAACCAAACATAAACCATCCATAAACCTAAACATTAACTTGTGCAAACTCAAACTAAGATAGATGTACATGTACTTCCTAGAATAGAAAGTAATTAGAGTTAGCCAGTAATGAATGAGAAATGTACTCCATGCATTGTATGTGGTCTATAATCACTTCATTCAGCATCAGAAAACTCTCACAAAGTTGTAACCTACTTAGATCTTGCAGATGAGGAAGTATAGATAGAGAAAAAGCTTAATCCTTTCATCCTTTGAAAAGCTTTTTTTATGTTCCTTTGCTTTCTGGAGGTAGCAGGGGTGCAACAGATGGCTCATGGAGCCCCAGATCCCAGCAGGAGGAGATGCTGAAGATCTCACAGTGGAAGCTCTATCTCTTCTCTGTGAGATGAGTTCATTAGAGAGCCCCATATCCCTTTCAAACTTTTGCACAATATCATTCAAGCTACTTGTGGAGGCTTTTATCTGTTATTCACATAGTAGTCAGATCTTAAATGCCTAAACACCACTGTGTGGTAACTCCACTGCCTTGCTGTCTGTCTCTCTTTCTGTCTCCCTTTCATTTTCTCTGAGTCTCGTTTACCTCACTGAATTTCCAGCAACAACCTCAGCTCCATACTGTGACCCTTTGCTGAATATCATATAAAATCTAAACTTGCCTGCTGTAGCTCTTTCAAATGCCAGAAGCGATACAGCACAAATCCACTGAGAGCTCTGTTTGTTATCTGGCTACGCTGTGTCTTATATCTCAGATTAATACGCCTTATGTTGAGGCTTGTGTTTTGTGATTTGTCTCTTTTGATAGTTATGGAAGATTTTTGGTAACTAGAACATGATTTCGGGAGACATGCAGTATGTGATTGTTTCTGTCGAATGGGCTGGGGATGGAAATCAAAAATTCTGTCAATGTATTTTAAAATATAAACATAGTCAAAATATTGTAATAATTTAGAACTTGATGCTTTTATCTGTACTGAAAACATAAGATAATTATTGTATTGCATAATGTACTGCATAGTGGCACTTTTCAAAGCGCCATTTTTCATCATTTTTCATCTTGTCTTCAATGACTGTGCTATGGACATAAAATTTACCTCAGATCATGCGGCTTGCTGATTAAAGGCAGGTAATTAAATGGGTGAAAAAAATGGTTACACTTTATTTTAAGGTGCACAGTGTAATTCTACATTTAAGTACTATGTAATTTTAATAAACAACGTAGTTACTTACTATAGGGCTAGTATTAGGGTTTAGTTTAGAGATATTTGCGTGTAATTATGTATATTAACTGTTATTGCTGTCGCAAGTACAACATATGCAAGAATGACACTGTAAAGCGTTACCAAAAATATCCAGTAAATTTACATTCAGCCTTGTAAATTTGACTTGGGCCAGTAAGTAACCATTTAGCAACTAGTGAAATGCAATGTGATAGTAACTTAGCAACTGCATAGCGACACCTTCCAACCACTTGTGACTTTTGCAGGGCAGGCACAGACATTTTCATGGACATTTTCATTGAAAAATGTAAAAATCTAGTTATAGTAATATGTAGTATAAAGAAAACTTAACTTTGGAAATTGCATAATAATAACCTATTGTATATACAACAAATAGCAAACATTTCTTAGCCTGTAATATTGATCTTGCTCAGCCCAGCATCTTTATAAATCGTGCATTGAATACATAAGGTTGCCACCCCCCCTTAGCTTTATTCTCCTCACTATTTTATGGTCAACAACTCGCTTTAAATCTGTGCCCTGGGCTGTTGCCAACATCTCATGCCTGATGTTGTATATGTTGTCCATGGCTTCCGTTTAATTGGTTTTTGGTCTTGTGAGTGATGCCCTACCAAACTCAGCAGGATAGGTGGCCCCTGTTTTTCAAAGCTTAATTTCATCCCATCTTTACCCCCTCAAAGTTGTGCCTGTTTGTCACATGACAGTGCACTTTGCTACTTTGTGTCAGATCAGCATGGATTGACATCACCTGGTGTCTCAATTTTTCAAACTTCTCAGGACTCCACGCATCCTTCTTGGTATAGTTCCTTAACACTGAAATGCTGTTTATTATGTTAATTATTTTAATGTTGTTTTTGTGAGAAGAACCAGAGATACTTACTAACACACTTGTCATACTAACAAAGTTTATGGGAGAGTGCTTATACTGAATAGAGACCTGCAATTGTCTCAGAACTAAAGCTCAGTGGTTGTTTCAAACTCTCTGCGGTTGTAAAAGGGGCACAGTGCATAGAACTCATTCATATAGCCAGACGCCACCAGCATGTATTTCTAAATGAAGCACCTGCAATCTCAATACAAATTTCCTTTGGCAGCAGTTTTACTCTCTGGTCATGCAATTTCCTTCACTTGGCCTATGTGAACAAGCTTTTAAATAGCCCGCTTTTAGCTGGCAATTCTAAACAACAATCTCTGCAGGGTGTGAACCGTGTTTGTGGCTGGGATAAGGCTGTCCAGTTATCGACCCTCACGTGAGCAGTAGCTCAATATCCCATCCCCATTGATCTACCATACGTTGTCGTCTTCACAGAACAGAGCGGCTGCCCGAATGGGTTGCCAGGGTGATGAACGGGTTGCCACATTGGAGAAAGTCTCAGAGAGACTTAAATATGCTAATGCTGACATCAACACAACAGCTACCACAAACCTTAGCCCATAAAAGCAAGGGCAATAACTCAAAACAAGCACTAATTGCTACTAAAACATGCTGGAATAATCATATTTACAAAATGGGTGCACAAAACGACAGCACAGTGTCGCAGTTAAGTGCCCTGACTTTCCAAGGAAAATGCCAATTAAATTGGTATTTGGTATGAAATTTGCTAATTGGTATTGATTGTAATAAGCAGACTGTACAATTAAATTTCAGTGACAGATGAATATGAGGTGACAGATGACAGATAGTGTGTGAAAACCTTTCCCATCATTTTGTAGCACAATATTAGATAGATTCAGAATGCACATCAAATGCACGTTTTTTAGTTTCACAATTTTTCACTATTTTGTTGWAGAATACTTCACAAAATAGTCTTCATGTATTKTATGAAGAATACTAATATAAAGAAACTTCAGGACACTTTAAATGAAAAGTACCATACACTACAATTAGCTACACAAAAGCAAGACTCCTGCTGATCATCCATTGGTTTTATTTGAAACCTGAGTGCATTTATGTGTTGTACCGTCCCAAGTCAGATTTTCAATATAAAGCACCACGTATCGAACTCTCCTTATTATTGCCAGTTTCACCAGGCCCTTCTGCTTGCTAAATTCTGCTATATTACAATGAGCATGAGTCATTACCTGAATTACTGCACTCAGATACCAATTAAAAGGCAATAATGGTGAGTGATAGAGCTGCACTCTGAGTTTTACCTCTTTAATGCATTTTCCAGCCACAAAAACAACAATGGCTAATGCTCTCCACTGATCATTTTCTTCAGATCTTAAAAGGTTTTGAAACTTTACAGAGGCTGCACATACTGTAGGTGTGATATATTCAGGCAACCCACGTGAATTATGAGGTACAGTATCTGATTAATTGTTTTGAAAAATACTGTTTAGTTTCTACCCTGAATTGAAATTGCCCAACAGAAACCCTTGTGCTGCTCCTCAAGTCCTTCAGGGAAGTTTGTATTTATAAATTCAGACATTGTGTGTTCAAGTGACTTTGGTTGACTTTTTGTTTATTTCTTTCTGTCCTTTGCAATTATCAAAAACTGTAGCTTTTAGTGCTAATACAAAAAAGCAAAAGGTGCACAACTCCATTTGTATCCATTAATTCTATCAGTATGTCTTCATTTTTGTACATTTAGTTTGGTTGCGCACAGACTTGTTAAATTGGCTGAAATATTGTTTTAGTTGTTTTTTTCTGTCAAGCTTTAGAGCTATTCTTCATCAGCATTACACAATAATGCATACATGTTGTACAGTCAGCTTTACAATAAAAAATTTAAAAATTACAAAATTTGGGAGCCAAAAGAATACAGTGTGTCTAACTACTAACTACAAAAGTTGGGGCAGTTGTGGTCTACTGGTTAAGGAGTCGGGCTTGTAATCAGTAGGTTGCTGGTTCGATTCCAGTGCCGGCAGGTACCAGCTAAAGTGCCCTTGAGCAAGGCACCTAACCCTGATTGCTCCCCGGGTGCTGCAGGCGACTTGCAGTGCACTCCTCATGAAGGATGGGTTAAATGCAGAGGTCACATTTCGGTTATAGGTAACCATAACTGACAAATACATGTCACTTCACTTCAAAATTCTGGTTCATGTGTGTTCAGAAATATTCATAAATATAAATATTCTGACGTGACTTAAAGGCGTTACAAAATTGACAAATCTTGGTAAGTAAAACATATTTTAAAGTGAATATTTGGGTATGTATGGCTCTGGTCCCACTCTGTGTGAATGCAAAGATAGTAGCCAGTTGGAGAAGCTCTCAGTAACCAAAGATAGAATCAAGCGGACAGATTTACTAAGGATGTGAGGAGACCATGATGATCAAAGTGAGACCCATGTCATTGATTTGCATGGTTTAGATGCGTTCTGAGAAGTTTCTCATCCGCTCCACTTTGATATGCCACCTGAGGAAAGATTCCTCTTTTTGGAGCCTCCTATTCTTGGCCCAGTCAGAACGCAAACATGATATTTAGTCTGGCAAGTTTTCTCAACACATTTATGCTGCCTTTAAGCTCTTGTTTTTTCATGTCAAAGCAAAGCAAAATCATTACTTAAATATTAAAATGTTTGTGGATGCAATATGGTGCCCAGTTTTGAGGTGTACTGATTTTTAGTTAAAAGTCCATTGTAAAAGCTTTTATTTTTTAATTTTAAATAACAGACACTTAGCTTATGTCACAAAATTATTTAAAAAAATGTGCATTATTATTTGAATGTCATTGGTCATAACATCCAAAATCAGTTTGAATGGTTGAAAACATGGTGAAGTACTGAGGTTTGTATCTATCTGTTTGTCAGTCCGTCATTTGATTTCTGTTTCTGAGCTGACCTGGTCTTACCCTAACCAGTAGGTGGCACTGTGTTTAAAGATGGCAACTCCTGGCTGGTGTCATCTTGTTGCCCTGCTCCTCGTCACACTGTCCCACATCTCCCAGAGTTCTGAGATCCCATCTGCAAATGCCAAGTGGGGTCAGACCCGGTCTTCCACCTCCAGCACAGAGTCTATGCTTTCCCAGAGACCTGTGGCCCAGGTGGAGGATGATGGCCCGAGTTTGGAGGGCATGAGCCCTGTGAAGCTGGAGATGGGGCCTGAGAACCGGATGAAGGCGGATGGTCATGATGAGGTCAGTGGTCCAGCTCATATATGGAGGGGAAGTCTTTCATCGGAGGAGTTCGCACGTAAAAGCAGGAGACATGGTCATGGGCAGCTGGCTGAACACCGAAAGCATGGAGACAGAAAAGACAAAGGCCGACCTAAAGGTACTAAAGATTAAGGCCCTTTTCATTGAGTCTGGCTTAGAGTTGGCTAAGATGGATACATTTATTTAGCTATATTTACAGAGCAACATATCCAAATACTTAAACCTGCTTGCTATAAAGTTATCACAGCTAAGCAAGTTAACAATAAGAAAAGCACCCAGAATAAGATGTGTTTAGTGTAAATAGAAGTATATTCTGTATGTTAAAGCATCCGCTGTTATATGTCTTAAATATATGACATTCACAGCCGATTTTATTTCGGTAATGGGATATCTACAAATGAAACAGGATATTCAGTAAGTATTTTTGCATTGGTGATTAATTAGACAGTGAAAATTTGGTGTCCCATACAAGAGTTGAGCCAGTCCTAAATGCAGCTATGATAAGTCTGTGCTAACTTAACTATCTGTGTAGCCTTGGTGACATTAGCAGAAAGTGTTTTACATCTGAGGTTTTCTTTACCTTGGAATCATGATTGCGCAAAATAGGATCTAGAGTAAGTGTTTTAAAAGTAAGGTCTATTTTAACACTAAACATCTGGGAGGTTTGAAGGATAAAGAATAAAGTGTTTGTAACATTTTTAACCATTTGAAATGTTTACCAGGCTAACTATTAAATCCTACCTTTATTCAGAACTAACTACAGTCTCTTTCTCTTTATCCTAGGGGTTTTCTATGACCCTGATCCACAATTAGGCTACTTGTTGAAGGACATGAGTGCATTTGAGGATGGTCCCGACACCCCCCTGACCAATCACAATGCTCCGTCCACTGATGCTCCCTCCCCTGTGTCCCCTATTTTGGTAACCACAGCAATCCATGAGCATCCCCCAATTCTGCCCCCAGCCTCGACCAAACCCCAGGTATGCAGACCAGCAAGAGAGTCCTTGAACATGAAGGTCTAATGTTATACAGAAGGCTTGGTTTCTGGTGTGTTTATTTGATGCTCAGGGGGCAGTTGTGGTCTACTGGTTAAGGTTGTAATCAGTAGGTTGCTGGTTCAATTCCAGTGCCGGCAGGTAGCAACTGAAGTGCTCTTGAGCAAGGCACCTAACCCCCGATTGCTCCCCGGGCGCTGCAGGGATAGCTGCCCATTGCTCCAGGTGTGTGTGTGTTCACAACTTGCAGTGTGTGTTCACTCCTCACAAGGGATGGGTTAAATGCAGAAATCACATTTCGTTATGGGTAACCATAACTGACAAAAACATGTCACTTTTTGTTTTTTTTCTGTGGACTGCTTACAGTTTATCCTAATTATTGGGGGAAAAAGATAGGGTGGTTTATCTGGATTTATTTTTCTCTTGGTCCGTCAACAGCTTTGCTTGAGTCCTTGAGTCGTTTCACACTCTGTCATTTTCTTATTAGATCTCAAAATGAACATCTTCATTTAAACCACACACACTGGTAGATATAGATACTGAACTGCCGTTTGGAGCCAGTAGTGTAGAATCTTGTCATCCTCGC
>JAZGTK010008982.1:0-17713 GCA_036877625.1 Ambastaia sidthimunki | reverse complement strand
TGACAGACATTAACAGAGCTGGACGGAGATCAGGGGACGAAGCCAAACGTTGACTGAAACCACAGTAAGACCGGACCCGCAACTGGTCTCAGATCAGCGCCCATTTGCCTGTCGACTCGCCCAGGGCAAACAGCAGCGCAGCCTTCCTAGAAAAGAGGATTTAAACAAATCTAAAAATACCAGCTGCGGGATGAAAACGTGACCCTTATAAACTCATGAGACGACATGGGAATGTCAGATTCATGTGTTTAAAGGGCTGAGACAGATGTGTGGAATCATGGGATGAACAGAGCAGTACAAATAGACACAATCAATCTCCGGCTAACAGATTATCAACACCTCAAAATACACTGATGCAAAGATGTCTGTGATATTGAGTGTCAAATTTGTTTGTCATATTTGTGAAACTAAACAGAACGCAACAATAAAAGATACTAAGGCAAAATAATTATCTGTAAAATAAAGAAAAATCTTAAAACAACATTTTACAATTTACACATTCATTACGCTTGCGTTTACTGAGGCCCACTGAGCTGTGGTATGACACAAGTTTAAATCTGGCTTGCAACATTCCCAGTTTTTATTCCCCCCTCGTCTGCACATTGCTTTTGGTCCTCCCTAGTGTCAATGACGTGTCAAACAGGCCAAAAGCAACAAATAAATTGCTCAACCAACATTTTGGAGGCTGTTTAAAAACCTGACAACCTCAAAGTCACGCTTGTAAAACTCCTCTGTGGATTGCTTTTCTATTGCCTTTCCCGACACTCTCCTCATGCCAAAATGACACCTTGAGCTCCGGACAAAGGAGGAGAAAATGGCAGCTTCTCACAATTTTCACAATCCGCCATCACTGAGAAACAAAGAGAAGAAGAACAATGAGTGAATTCACGGTGAGGTGCCAAGCGTAACTGACTGGACCTTCAGCTCCAGCTGGTGCTGCCAAAGGACAGTCAATTCTCCTGCTGCTGTCTGTGGGGATGGAGGAGAAACATCTCGCTTCACAAACATGGCCTCTAACCAAAAGTCACAAAAAAGAGAAGCCACTGCAACATGTGGGGGGTTTAAAGAATTACACATGTCCCACATGGGCGCTTTTCCACAACCTAGCTTTTTAAAATGTAACGATTTTACATTTTTATAGATAATTGTTGCGCGGGCCAGAACGCAATCTGCGTCCATGAAGCAAATCCATTCATGTAGGCTCGGTTACGTAATGAACACGCGCATCCTCTTTAATGTAATAGCTTACAAAACTATCAGTTTGAAGCACATAACGGTTGGAGAACTGAAGGCGGACACCCACAGCAATCAGCACAAGCTGAAAACGAACCAAGCCAAATACCCACCCCTGGGGCACATCGCCGCCCCCTCGTGACACCCACAAAACAGCTCTTGGAAAGTTGCTGCTAGATTTTACAATCTTTACAACTTGTGAAACTGGCAGCCAGTTCACACTGAATCACATTAGGTAAAGACAATTCTCACTCTATCTGCATTTAAAGATCAAGAATTTTAGCTGTGGTGTGTTTCTTACATGTACGCAAGGAGATTGTTTACAAAGTATTTCAAAGCTTAAAAGAACCAGTTAATGCCCCACTGAAGGGAACATTCTCAGAACATTTACTAACGTTCTGTAAAAGTTCTCTCAAAGTTCTCCAAAAACATTTTTGCAGGGATGAGAGTTAGACTTTTTTTAACGCTATATATTATATATATGAAAAACATTATCCTTAAGTAGTTAGTGTAACATTTAAAAAGCTTTACAGAATTAAAAAATGTTTGAATAATGTTCTTTTAACCAAACAATAACATTAATACAACCTTTAAAAAACGGGATGCATTCCTAGAATATTTAAAAAACATTTTAATGTTTTTGTTACCAAATAAAAACATTAGAGAAACATTCTTACAACCTAAAATGGTTAGCTGGGTGGTCTTGTGTTTTTCACAGGCCTCCAGTTACGTTGCTCTGTTTGACTGTAACCTTATAAAAGAGGACAAAAATGCTTTGTGTTCGAGGGCTGACGTCACTTAAACTTTGGTCATTCAAGGGCTGGACACTCACAAAAGCGGATAGGCAGTTTTTAAATGTCGCTGGCCAATCAGAAATTGTGTACAGATAAAACTGCTATGCAAAAAAAGACATCCTATAGTTTTGTATGTTAAGACAAGTAAAGTAAATATAGGTTATATGTGTCCCATATAGATTTTCCATATATCTCTCCCCAATCGACACTCTAAAATAAACAGACTCCTATAGAGGAGTGTTTCATTTATCTATAAATATCTGTTGCAAATTACTTTCAGGATTCTTTTGAATGATAAAACGAGGATGTTCATATAGTCGATGCATCATCACTTTGCAGGAAATGAATGAATCAGTACCTTCACCAGGTGATTGGAATGGAGTGATCTCACACTCTTCTGTTAATGTAAAACTAGCACACGTCACCCTAAAGCCACAGTCATTCAACCGAGTATCATTTTACACTAGAGTTACTAATGGTCTGGGAGAACTGTGCTTTGAAAAGCAAGTGCTCATGGGAAAAAATGTGTGTGTATGTGTGTGTGTGTGTGTGTGTGTGTGGCATGAGCCCTGAGACAGCAGAGAAGTCTAGACTCCAAACAGATTAATCAAACCAGTTTACTAACACAACGACGACTCAAGCGAACACTTCCTGTGCAAAGACAAGTAGGTAAAGACGTGCCTTTTGAGCCATAAAAGGACGTCCTTGAAAGCTGATTGACACATAAGCGAAAAATGTGACACGGCCTCGTTTCTGTGTGCGCCATTAATGAATTCAATTTAACTTCTGCAAGTTACAAGTCCCCAAATAGACTTCAATTGTGCAACTTCAATTAGCTTTTGGAAGTGGGAGCTGTAGGCAGTGACGCTATATGGTGCAAAGCACATGCTGTGAAGATACTCTGCATCCTGCCCCCACATATGGCGCGCTCCATTTCTCCAAGACTGTACTAACGCTGGGGGACGGGGGTGTATCCACAAAGCTGAGCCAGAACTGTGTGAATATCCCTTCCGGACCGTAAGGAAAGCGTACCCTTGTGGTTTAGCCTGCGTCACGGGGGTCACTATCCAGGTGGCACCCACGAAGGAGAGAACCGGGGGTCCCGTTGAGGGTACGTGTGTTTGCGAGCAAGATAATCCCAGAGGAATTGAAAGACTGCTGTACGCTGTGTGCATGTGTAGATACAAATAACAGGCTCCCCAGCTAACAGGAAACGTTCTCAGAACGTTGGCTAACGTAAGTAAGTCTTCTCATTGTTACCAAAATTTTCTTTCAGTAACGTAAGTATAGCACTTTTTTAAACATTATATACATCATATCAAAACTGTTATTTGTAAGTTATTAGTAGAACTGTTTAAAAATGTTACTGAATTTAAAACTGTTCTGAGAACATTCCAAAATACGATTTTTGTTACTTAATGAAAGTGTTAGGAAAACGTTCTTACAACCTGCACTTGTTAGCCGGGTCACCACAGTGTTTGTTTGAACAGCAAGGAGAATGAGGGTCCTTGGCAGGCGTCAGGATCTGTTGTCCAAACCTTCCTCTAATGTCACAGACCATCTGCTACTCAGCAGCCACGTTGGCCCGAAGATGAGCCGTACCGTTCTGGTCCAGATGTCTATTCTGATGTACTTACAGAAGGTCAGATCCATCACCTCCAATCCTCAACGAGAAGATCTCAAAAGATCTGTGTCACATCTCAGACTTCTAATGTAAATCCAGAGTGAACAATTTAACCAAACAAAACTACACTTGATTCTACCATTGCTCAATCTGGTTTCAAAGAGCAATGACCCAGAGTATCATTTAATTTGAGTTTAGTTTAATTTTAGTTAAGTAATTTATCAGAGATTATCATAAGTGAACTTTTTTTACTTTAAAATCATTGGAGAATCTTGAAACATATCTAGGGAGGGTGGGGAGGTGGAATCTACAACATGTAACTACATAGCAACCACCCAGAACTCCATAGCAACCACTCAGGACATGCATAGCAATGCCATGACAACCGCACTATTGTAGCTGCATGTTTTTGCTCCACTCACATGTTCTAAAGAGCTTGTAAAAATCTAGTTAAATAGGAGTTTCTTTATCAGCAGTGTGCTTCAATGTTCTTCACTAACCAGTGATTTTCAGAAAAGAAAATAAAGTGCATACTCGCTAGTGTGAACTACAGAGTGTTTACAACAGATGCTCCCTTGACCACAACCAAAGCAAAAGTTCTCTGGTTGCTTCTGTGGGCTTGAACGTGTGTGCTCTCTTAGAAGTACAAAACGAGTCTTGAAAGCAAACAGAGAGGGCACCTTTGTCTAGTCAGAACAATGGCCAGCATTCTGCTCTAGAGATAGGCTGTTGCTTTACTGGAGCTGTACTATGAAAAGAGGCTCTTTACAAGCATGCTGTTCGACCCCTGTTTGACCTCTGACCCCTTGCACTTACGACCTCTTCAGCTCAGAGTCTTCCAGCGTCCAGAATGCATCAGGATTCTGGGGCAGCATCAGAAGCTGTTTAACAAAGAGCTTTTGAGATTTATCCATGGGCTGAATCTCACGTCAGTGACACATCTGAAAAACTCATCGGATCACGGAGAGACCGTCCAGCTGAGCGGAGCGTTTTGCTCTCGTTTTGGATTCCCATTTGATGTTTTCAGCATATCTTGTTCCAAAACAATCTCTTTGGTGAGAAGCTGAAACAGATGAACAGACTGAATGGCGATCGCTTGCAATTAACAACAGCCAAAAATGAAAAAAAACAAAAAAAAAAAACGATGGCAGAGGAAACTGTAAAGCTGAATACAGGTATACCTCCTCCCAGCTAACAGGGAACGTTCTCAGAACATTGGCTAACATTCTCTAAAAGTTGTCTCAAATGTTGCAGAACCGTTAGTAGAACTTTAACGTTATATATCATATCAAAAACATTATTCTTAAGTTGATAGTGGAACATTTTAAAAACCTTACAGAATTAATAAAATGAATAACCAAGCAGTAACGTAATCTAAAATGTACGTTGCTGGAACTTTCAAACAAAACATTTTTAAAGTTTTTATCACTCAATGGAAACGTTAGGGAAACGTTCTTACAACCAAAATTGTTCGCCGGGTTATTGGTTTAATTGTACTTTTAGAGCTGGACGCTTTGTGTAATACACTTTCTTTTAACGGAAACCCCCAATTTGTGCGTAATAATATGAATTCTCCCAAGCCGGCCTAGTCTTACAGCTAAAGTGCTTTCTAGAAATTCTCAATCAAGACTCTCTGAGAAAAATGACATAACAGGGAACTTCACCGAAAATTGCTCACGTTTTGACAGTAAATTCTTCTTTTTAATCCCATGTTAAAACATTACTGAGCAGTGCACACAGACACAACACAGATGTTTAAAATAAAGCCTCTGTCAGAGTGACACTGTCAGTCTAGATTCAGTCTAGATATTAGCCATGGGTTCGAATCTTGTATATCTTGAATACACTACAGGTGTGTAAATGTAATGTATAGTATCAATACCATCACAACATTCATTCAGTTCATTTTCTTTGCGTAGTAGCAGACAATGAATGTTTTACTGTCTTAAATATATCCATAAATATAACAATTACAAAGCAACATGATATTGAATAAACTGTCTGCAAGCATTTCTGTCTTTTAGCATTATTGATTTTCTCTTCGCTTCTTTAAATGAGAACATTCGACGGCACTGTTTGTCGAGCTCTGAATGAGAGAATATCTGAGGTGTTCTGTTCTAATCTTCAACAAAGCTATAAGGCTCTGGTTCCTAAGCAACAGGCGCTCTGCAATAACTGCGGTCGTATCTGCAGTCCAGACACACAGGTGCATATTCACACGCCGGTTTCTTCTGCGCATTTCACAAGATCTCTGAGCCTCGTTGCAGTCAAAATACCTGCACAGCAACCCATGCAATGCATTACATGCAATGAATCAAATCAGTTGAGCTCCAAAAACCTTGCTGCAGTCAAAATACCTGCACAGCAACCCATGCAATGCATTACATGCAATGAATCAAATCACTAGAGCTCCACAAGCCTTGCTGCAGTCAAAATACCTGCACTGCATCCCATGCAATGCATTACATGCAATGAATCAAATCACTAGAGCTCCACAAGCCTTGCTGCAGTCAAAATACCTGCACTGCATCCCATGCAATGAATCAAATCTCTTGAACTTCACAAACCTCGCTGCAGTCAAAATACCTGCACTGCACCCCATGCGACACAATACATGCAATGAATCAAATCGCTTGTGCTCCATGAGCCTCGATGCAGTCAAAAACACCTGTACCGCATTCCATGCGATGCAATACATGCAATGCATCAAACCAATTCCTTGCAAGACACACGCATGTCTGTAATGTGGGTACTTAAATGCATGACTCACAAATGCGATATTTTTGGCAGCACATTTATTAAGTTTCTAATGACCATCAGCAGGGTGTCAATTTTAAATGTCAACCTGCATACAGTATATCAGCATCAAAAATCCTCATTTGGTTCTCGGCCAAGAATTTTGGAAGGTTCTAGGAAGAAAGCAAGACAGCCAGAAATTGTGAAACGGGATGTCGCAGATAAGCATTTGTGCTGCTATGACAAAACAAAGCATATGCAAATTTCACAGCCACCAATTTTCTTTTCTCCCAGCACAGTTTGAAAGCCTTCACTGAAAGAGGAAGACACCATTTGTACACTGAAGCACAAATAATTTGCATTATTAAAAAGATGAACAAAATCCCTCGTTTCTAATCATGGCGTATGAAAAACTATTTAAAAACAAACTACTAAAATATAAATGTACATTTTTAGCACTGTTTAAAACGAAAATACATTTGACTGATCTAAAATGATGTTTTCATTAGCAAGACTGCATTCCCAGCATTCTCTACCTAAACAATCAGTTTAAACCAGCCTAAGACGGACTGCTGGTCTTAACTGGATTATAATTTACTTCCAGACCAGCAAACTGGTTCAGACCGGTTTAAAGACATTTTCAGCAGGGTTCCCAGCAACATTGTGAGTTCTATTATATTTTTGCGCTGTGGTTTCAGAGAGACCTCAATGACATTGAATTTAAAATTCTGTTTATACCAACAAACATCGTCTGAAGGTCATTCTGTTACTGCTGACAGAAAGAATTCAATTAAAAGAATTGTAGCATAATTGCTACAAAGTGCCACAACTACTTAAAGTAAAATGCAAACCTTTCTACAAGCAACTTTTCAACACTTTGAGATACTATCACACCACACCAGATGAGTTACACACTAAAACATAAGCAGCAGTGATTAGCAAGCACCGCTTCAAAGCTATTCTAATGAAAACAAGCAGAAGTTTCCATATATATTGTGGAATTAAATAGGGGGCTGGGCATGCGCTACAGGTGGCCAATAGCAAGCCACATCCTGTTTATTATGCGCGTAGCACGACATACTTTTAACTTTCCAGGGTATTGACACACAATTGGGGGAGGATTATGCAAATACCATGTAAATACTATAACCAAACGAGCATGACGGGGTGAAAGCAAAGCAAAGGAAACGAATAACTATCTGCCTGGAGGCCTCTTGTGCTGGAGTGTGTAATTGCTCTGATGAATTGCTGATAAGTCTTATCACTACTGAAAAGAAAAACAAAATTACAGAAATGCGTTCTCGTACAAAACATGTTCTATCATATTAACTTTCTGTACTCTAATGACTAAAGGCACTAATGCAGGGCGATAGAACAGATGGAGGTAGATTTTTAATTCCCATAACAGAATGCACATCATAGCTGAACTGGTCTTTGCGAACAGTCTGTACTCATTAAAGTGTGGTTAAACTCCTTGTGGCCAAGGTTAAACAACTTTTTGACTAGTTTCCAAACCAAGACTCAACCAAAATCTGTACCAGTAATGAGTCTTTAATGGACTGTCACCATTCTAAGACGATGACTATGTTTGGAACAAAATACTAGCACTAGTTTTAACTAATATAACTAATATAATACTAGTTTTAAAATAGCATGTGCAGACAGATTGCATTATGCAATAAATACATATTTTAATGTGTAATATTCTACATTGTGGTCACATGATCGTATTATGTTTAACACAAAAGGTGTTGAATTATCATTTTGGAAGTAATAGCTGTAATTTTGCCTCTTTGCTCCAATTCTTTTGCTCAATAATAATTTATACTAATATTTTAAATTAATATTTCATTACTTTTAATATTTCATTACTTTCCATTAGTTTCCCAGGCCTAGATTTGCTCTGATCATGATTATACACAATGTGTTCTGTTTTATACTGTATATTGTGAGAAAACGTTTCATATATAGTGACAATGTTCCATGCATACTACACGCTCTATACTGCAGAACTAGTACACCAGCAAGATATTCCAAACACAGCCCATGTTCACTGCAAGTCAGAGCTAGTGTCCTTAAAAGCTGGGTTTCTATTCGCTCTGCAGTTTAATCCGGTGCTTGCTATTGGTGCATTGAGTTAGTGGGCGGGGCTACACCTTTAGTAAATCATTGCACGTCCCGATTCTGGCCTAATTTCCCTCTAACACACAACAGGAGATTTGCACCAAGTGGGGACAATTGCTCTGGTTTGAGCTTAGGCCAAAAAAAGCCCAACTCAATATATTTCCTGTCATCAGCTCTTCATTGCCATAATATGATTTATGAGAGTCAATAAAACGTCAGTAGTCAAGGGCAAAACTAATGTCGCACTGCTAATGCAAATGTAAATTAATAAATACTTTCCATATGCTGTTCGGTTTAAACCAATACAAATCTGTTACTGTCACATAAGAATGAATTTTCCACACTTACGCCACAACCGGCGATCAATGAGCCGGAAATCACTACCAGATTTCATTGCTAGACATTTTGCGAATGATACATCATAATTATATTACCATGGCAACAGGTGGTAAGGCTGTACACAGGTGCGGTGGGCTTCTTTACAGACGGGATGAGTCAGCATTGATCAGAGGTGATTGACACTGGTCACTAATGACATTCACAATAAAGAAAAGGTAACTAGAGTTCGTTTGAGATGGAAGGGTCTGGAAATTTTCTATGGAAAACACATGCATTAGGGTTTAATTAACAAGCAAGACAAATATAAACGACTCATCTCTTAAAGGGACAGATCACCCAAAAATGAAAATTTCCATCATTTACTCACCCTTATGTCATTCCACACAAAAGAAGATATTTTGAAAAATGTCTGTGGTTTTGTGTCCATACAGTGGAAGAATCCATTAAGCCACTGTTTTTCGGTTACCAACATAATTCAAAATATCTTTAAGAACATATTTTTTGGTTTCTCAGAAGCACAAATGTCATACAAGTTTGGAATGACATGAGGGTGAGTAAATGATGGAAGAATTTTAATTTTTGGATGAACAGTTCCTTTAAGCTCCATTAGATTCAGTTAAAATCACATGTGTTGGTCCACACTGCCTGCTTCCCAACCCTTGAGTAAAGAGGATTAGTTGGATAATGCTTTTAATACAGATTACTCGCACCCACAACAATACAAGATGTAAACCTACACTGATTACCTGTGATGAACAATACACACAACACACAGACAATCTGACGGTCAATCGCTGACAAAAATGCTTTTTAAACAACGTCCTTCTGACCTATAACAACCAACAACTACCAGCAAAGGCTTCATCACACGCAACACTTCACTCTGACTGCTGAGATGTGCCACTACTGCCCACCTAGACGCCCCCTCGAAAGGGTGCAAGCTCTTCCAGAAATTTCTGCATCTCCATCCCTCGGCTGTGGGATGCACTACCAGTCACATAGAACTAGCTAACTAGTTTAATAACTCACCGTTAGTTGCATTCAAACAAAATTAGCACAATTACCTAATCTAGTACTCACGATTAGCACTTTGTAACAGACTATTCGTCACATTGACCGGCAATAAACGTTAAAGCCAATTCTCAGGCTGAGATAGTTTATCAAGATTTGAATCTTCAGAATACATCATCACGATGATGCTACTAATTAAGAAACTGTACTAGAGGAATTATATTCTATTCCAGAAAATACTACAACAGACTCAACGCTGGCTGGATGTGTGTGCCACAAAACCTACAGAAACTTCACTGACAAAAGAATAAGAATATATAAGAAGACAGTGTAATACCCTGCGGTTCTGTGTCTTATAGCTATAGCAGCTCAATTTGCATATAAATAACCTGTGACTAAAGCTCATCCAAGCAGAGCCCTCACCCGACCATTAATATGGAAGTCAAAGGGTCAAGTCTGTCGTGAAAATTGTTAAAACTGCGAGTCTGAGTCAATTTCTCCGCCTAAATGACATTTATGAGATCTAAAAACTTGTCAGACTGATGCTGACAAACACTGGATGAGACAGACACAGAAAATGGAGATCATTTCCAGAGGAACTTCAGATAATGAAACATTCAGTTCGGCATTAAAATCCAGGAGGAGCACAATCACCTCCACCTGCCTGCCGAAACGAATCCAAAGTGCCACAAATCACTGAGCTTATTTTTCCATCTACATCCACTTCAACTGAGGACTTCTGTAGCCTCGTGCGTTATGTAAGACCTCTTCATTCCCAAACAATCTAAGGAAAGTTTTCTAAACAACATCTGCAGTTTATTAACATACACGTAGACAAATGTAGAAAAAAAAAAAATGAAGCAAATAAAACACAATCATTTACATCACTCGGCGTTTTAAGAAACTAGCCTGTCATTCTATTTACAGCATATAAATGCATATAAATGTATAAATGCAATTGTTAACTACAGCAACTAAAACACATGCATTTTAAAATATTACTGCATATTCAGAAGTTATATTCAAATAAGTCTGGTGACCATTATGACAATACAAGATCTTCCATGAGACTCTATTGTGATGCCTGTCACAAATATCTCTGCATGCACTGTCTGTTTTTGCATATGCACTGACAGATAAACACATTATAACATTGCGCATCGGTTCCGTGTAGCGGATTTATCCGATCTGGGCTCGCGCTTACCTTCAATGGAGATCACATGCTCCCGGATCTGGTTCTGAAGGGCCAGGTCATCGATGCGCTCAATCAAGTCGTATATTGCATAAATGTTCGGGTGGACGGACTCGAACCGATGGATCTCGGCTCTGATGGCTGCAGAGTTGGACAAAACGAACTGAGAACCGGGCGGGCCGGACTGCGCTGCAGGGCCCGATACAGTACCCGAACCAAATTGACCCGCCCCGGAGCTCCCGGACGATCCGGACCCGAACTGAGGCGGAATGGGCTGGGGAACCGGTGCGGGTACCGTGCCCGGGGTTGGCATGGCGGGTTGGGACTGCTGGGAAATACCGGACACTGACACCGAGACCGGGACGCTCGACTGGTAATTCATCGTTGCGGGCGGAAGAGGACGGCTCTGGGAATAATAGAAAAACCCGTTAGTCGCTTTTTGGGGAGATTATTTGGATCCGAACCGCACAGTCTAATCTGATGAAAAATGACAACAACTATTGTGACGCATCAATCGGCGTTTATGACGCAATAATGGGTCTCCAGCAATCCCGCGTCTTGCTCATAATAGCGGAACTTCAGTCTGGATCATTGTCTCCAGCGACGGGCTGGCTCAGTGTCCTGTCCTTTCAACAATGAACCTCTTTCAGCCGGACACACCTTTGTTTTGGGCGATCTGCGCTGTCTTCTGGACCGAATCGCTCTGTTTTGCCTTCCCAGCCTGGAGCGCGCTCAACTGGACCCGTTATCGCAATGCGACCGAGTCCATTGACTGACTGAATGCGACGGTTCTACTCTAAAGTCATAAACACATTTGAATCCCCTTTTGGTCCAATAAGTCCCTCCCCGGCCCCCACCTCCATCATCCAGCGCTGGGAAGAGCGATTCATTTGAGAGAGTCGATTCATTCACTCCAAAGAACCGAGTCAAAGAGTCGAATCACTGATTATTTATATACTTATATTTATTATAATTGAATATAAAATATATTTATTATAATATTTTTAATGTTAAATATGGCAATAACATAGTAAAGTTCAATAAATATAAGAAATAACATCTATACATCTAAATTATATATGATAATACTGACTGAGGGATAGATGTGGCTAGTTTGGAGAAATCCGCTAAACTGAATAAACTGCGATTTATCGATGGTTAATTATTAAATATAATGACTGTTCACTATAATCCAGTGTTTTCAAACACTTTGTGAACCGGCTCGACTGAATGAATCGTCAGTGGACCGAATCGCAAATCACGACCACCCGCTGCAACGTCACGCCTCACGTCACTTCGCTTAAATACTGTGGACGGGGGCGGGCGGGGGGTGGTCGTGGGTGAAATTTGATTGGATGATGGGCTGGTTTGGGGACAGATGCTTCACTGTTATGTAAGCAGATATGTTGCTTGACAGTTTAATGCGTATAATTGTTCAAACCTTCACAGACACATACACCAAACACAGTGACTATAGGTTACAGCTATAGAAATATCTAAAGACCCTCATTTACAGTAGCTATAATAAACGTTTCAAGCTTGGCAGCTCTATTGTTGTTTTTATCACATGCAAATCTTTGCAGGTATGAAACACACCCCAAATCATTAAACACGAGGATCATTAAGAAACACATAAATACAAAGGTTTTGACAAAACTCACGTTTTACCTTAAAGTGCATGTTGCCTTGATGCCAATGCAATTTTACTGTGATTTATCTCATGGTGCTGAATAATTTCTCGATTATCATATTAATGTAGCTAACATGGTACCTCATGGTAGGTGATATTTTCCAGAAACGTTTTTTGTTTTGCTGGTTGAAAGTCTCTTCACATGCAGATAGCAATCACTAAGTAAAGTGGTCTAAATATATTTATACATTTATATATGAAGGCACAGGACCATAGAATGTTCGTCCAATCATTGCATTCGGTCCGGATGTCCTTCCTGTATTTGTATTTGCATACCTCTGGCCACTATTGGGGGGGGCGTGGCTTTGGAGAGCCTTTCCAAAATCACCTTAAACTTACCTTTAAAAATACCAGAGTACATGTGTTGTGTACGGCTGTGTGTTGAAGCTTCTGTGGTCAAATACCATTCAGAGGAAAAACTGACTGAGCGGTTAGTTTAACCACTCAGTACAGCTGTTATTGATTATTGCTCAACAGAATTTTGAGAGATCTTTTCCCACACTGTTTTGCTGAATGGCCCTATTCAGTCATTTGTTCGGTCTTATTAATTATCTAATGTGACGTTAAATGGACAATTTCTGCATCTCAGAATGAAAAAGAGCTTTTTGCAAAGTGTGCCTGAACACACAATGAATGTACATTTGTACAATGATAATGCAGTTGTACAGATGCCATGCACACCTGTGCAAAATATTATGTAATGTGCCGGAGAGGTGAAGATATTTACAGGTAATATTAATATATAGAAATACATTTATTGGTCTCAGTTCTGCATCAAGGTTTTGTGTTGTCCTTCTGTTAACATTTTCTTCACGGTTTCACCACAAAAAGCCTTTTATATCATTATTACAAAAATGCTTTTTGGTTATAGTGTTTTAACATCCCTGGAAAATGCTGATAATGGACTGATCATAGTTTAAAATGCTATAAAGTTATACAACATTTCCGGTATGTTTTACTTTTTTCAGACACTCTGCATTATCAGTTATGTTTAAACTCAAATCGTGACTGTTCTCAGAGAAACATTTTTATTTCAATCAGTTTTTGACATAATCATTGAGCTTCAAAAACTCCATAATAAAGATGTAAAAGGAGAACAATGACCTCGGCTCCCTTTTGACTCTCATTAAGGGCTCACCTAGGAAATAAGTTACAGTCTGTGGCCCTTATTAAAAGTTATTGGGTCACTCCAGAGGGAAGGATTATGGTAATGTTGGTATCAAATTATGCTGTATTCAGATTCAACACTTCTGAAATATATTTGGGAATAACGTCTCCAGATACAACCAAGGAGAAAGGGGACGTGCCATTTGTACAGCCATAATGGTGCTATTCATTGGAGAGCGTGTGTCCAGAGACAAACTGACTGACAATCCAAGACCAACAGACTGGCTCAATTCAGTGTGATTAACAATGACGTGTCGCCATCAGTTGGTCAAGTGTGGAACTGTAAGACACCTTCAGCTCAACCTTTTATATGCTGTTACACACAAATGCCTAAAAATTCGAAGAGGTCACATGACCAGAACAGTTCTCGTGCATAGGTTAACCAAATCACCACTGTTTAATTAGGTGGAAAATATCTTGCCAGACTAATCTCATTTTTATTTATCTTCTGGTTTTAGATTCTCAACTCTTTAAACTATTATTTTACCATGTTTGTTAAAATAAAATAAAAAAACAGCCTTACTCCTCTGTTTCTTAAGATGTTTGTGTATCTGTTTAATATTACCTGGCTTGTATTATTTGTCTGTGAAAAACCTGTTGTGAAAACGGATCCAGAGTCTTAATTCAACAGTATTGCTTTTGAAATCAACTCAGCCTGGTGCATCAGTTTATTACAGCTCACTATATACTGTATCTGCAGTGAGACATCAACTTAAATTGTGTTTAGATTGTCTGGATAACACAATAGAAAAGTTCTGTGCAAATATTATCTTTACAAACTCTCATATTTGCCCTGCACTGGTGCGTGACATGCAGAATTTGTGAAAGGCATCATTTTTTATAATTTTGGTGTGGGAGACACTTACACTTGATCTTTTTGCCATTTTTCATCAGAGCAGATGGCATCACTGGTTCTTGGCTTTGGGTGGAGATACTTTTTTAGCGAGGGAGGGAACCAGCTATCTGCAGAGCTGTATGATTTATATGGTAGTTTCCTTATGGGGGCGTAAACCCCCCCACAAATCCCCACGTCCCCCCAAGTCAAAATGTATTGGTACCATATTTGTGGGGACATTTGGTCCCCATGACACAGTGATTACCAAGAACACACACACATAGTCACACACACTTTTTCTGATTAAAGTAACTTTCTGCAAATAATAAACTATTTAAATATTTTTCTCAGAATGAAACTATTTAAAGAAAGTTCATTATAATCTTTTGTCTATAAATCTTTTTGTATAAACAATTGTTTTGTATAAATATTTTTCCCACTAGAATTGTTTTTTATGCAACAGGAAGGTTCTGTGGATGTTAAAGGTTCCTTATGGAACCATATTGCCCAACAAAGAGTCTTTGTAGATTTGTTTCTGAACACTGTCTGGAAGCAGTAATTGAGATATTGACTGAACAGTGTGACCTGTTTCTCTGTTCACCTGTCAATAAATACATGACTGGACTTATGTTACTTATATTTCTAGTGCTTTGCGTACCAGTTTGTGTAGCGTTGTGAAGTCAGTCTTGTGGTTAACCATTACAGGTTATTACATGTGGTATGTTATAGAAGCACATATGGTCCTAAACTGTAATTTAGTCATTAAACAGGTGTTGGTAACACATTAATTTCCAGCATAACACATGCAGCCATTTGCACAACTAGTAGTCAGCACAGCCACAAATATTTGACACTGATTATGAATGTTCTGCCTGCTATGAATTGTGGGTGCTCAGAATATAAAGCAATAGCTCATGGGTCCTCATCACTCTTCAAATGTCTTCTGCTCTGTTTTCACCAAGATGCCAGAGGCAGACAGATTTGTCATGAATATAATATTACATAATCCCATGGGTCTTAGCATTTGTGAAACAGAAGACCTAAAAGCCCAGTGCATAAAGTCTCTATAGCGCCATCTCTGTCTGAAACACAAAACTGCAGGTTACTTTACATACATTCTTTACATACATTCTTTACATATGCTGAAGTCAGATAAAGCCAAACTGATATTTCCTGGGAAATTAGACCCGGCAGCTCGAATCCCACATACATATACAATACACATAAAAACTCATATTCAATAAAATATAATTAGGACTTCAAGATAATGTTTTTTCTTTACTATCCCACAAGCAAAATAAATAAATAAACAAACACACAAACAACCAAACAAACATCCAAAACATAAGACAAGAGTCACAGCCTGAACATTTTACTGTTTTATGACCTTTAAAAAATGAATTCTTTCCAACACAAGACCAAATTGTTCCCAAAGCTTTTCAGTTTCCCGAAGCGACTGATTTGAGAACAGCTCCTCCCTGTTTCTACCAGCGGTTCACAATAACACCGGTCAGTTCAGAAACTGATCTCAGAGCAGCTGTGTGCTGCGCACCGTCGCCCTTCCCAGAATTCATCTCGCTGCGCAGTGACGACAATAACAAAACACAGCGGCAGCAGCGCTAGCGCAGCCTTACACAACACAGCGACAAAACAACTCGATGACAAAACTCAAATCCCGTTACCTGTCATCCTAAACGACGTGTTTTTAAAGATGGACAGCTTATAAACCAACACGAGCTCGTTCTGGATGGATTTGTGCGCTTTGTTGGTTTTTAAAACAAAGGCCCTTGTTTGAAGCGATGATCGTTAGCCTGTTAGCACGACAGCTTCAATCTCTATCTGACAGAAACCTTCACGTTTCAGCCAAAAACAACCAAATCTTCTGCTTTAATGCGGGGAATGGACTAAGAAGAGCTCAGGTAAGACTATTCAATACGAATCTGGCTTTATATAATGTAAATGTTGAATCCTAGTATCAGATTTTGGTTATTTAGGGCTGTTTTTGTCATTTACGCGGAGTTTAGATGTATAAACAAGATGTTTTGGTAAACAGGACAGATGAGGGTTTTTGGATGAAGGTTTAGTGTAGATCTGGGTGGGTTGGATCTCATGTCATGTAATTTTGGTTAGTTTTGGTGTCTTGGTGACGTTTTGAGAGAAATATGTAAATAGTGTCACCCTGAGTAAAGAGAGGTCAGGGTTTATACAACAACAAAGACTTACAAAGACTCATTTAAAGTCTGTGACAGCACTAAGTCTGTGTGTACGAGAGACATATTTTGTTTCTTGTCATATCGGATAATGTTTCACAAAGGATAACAGCACATTTAAGTGGAGAACCGTTAGTTAGTATTAAAACACAAAAAGTAATGACCAATATAAGTTGTGGTCCACATTATATTTGATTTACGCTGAATGATCTGTCCATTTTTAGGCTTTTATTGTCACCTTTCATTAAAATGGTTAGTTAGTTAGTTAGTTACCCACCCATGTGCTCCACGCGAAGCAAACCACGTGTTATTTTTAATGCATTTAATTCCTGATTCTCCAATATGAATCTACAGTAACAGTTACACTGTATTATGTTGAAGTTTGGTTTTTTGTTTTTTAAGAGGCAATAGGACACAGTGTTGGTGATTATTTACCCACAGGGAACAAAATGACTCGAAACTTCCCAGAGTTCAGCCACATGGCCTGATGGTCTGTGTTTTATAGTTTAACCACATTATAAAAAGTTGAGCAGCCCAAGAGTTTTTGCACAATCTTTTTGTAATCTATAAAAGATTTATTTTTGTTTTTGTCCTTTTTCACTGTGATTTAGTCAGTTTAGCTGGATTGTATTGGCTTTTTTTACTGAAAAATGTCATGTATGCTGAGGTATGTCTGGCAGGTTATTTTGTTTGTACAAACTTTGAGTGGTGGGTGTAACCAGTTGAACATTATAGCTGCTCATTTTGTGTGTGTGTGT
>JAZGTK010008981.1:0-17714 GCA_036877625.1 Ambastaia sidthimunki | reverse complement strand
TGCTCTCAGTCTAGAACTGTCCTAACAAGCCAACCCAGAGACGACACCAGTTGTCAGAAGAATCCATCCAGTCCGAGAGAGAAACTACAAAGACAAAAAGAACAGGATAGAGAAAGATAAGCAGGAGAGAGTGGAGGTATATTACAGAGGTGAAGGACTGCTGGTTACTGCTGATACTCTGAACACTGTTAGAAACAAATGATATTAAGAGTCAGTCTGTGGAAAGTGTTATTGGTTCAATAAAAAGAGTGGGACTGATGTCTGAGCTGTTAAAGGCACTAGGAGTGTAAAAAATAAAGAGAAATTATACTTCAGGTAAAGTAATCGTGTCTTACTGTTTACTCTAGTATTTATTATCGAGCCAAAAACATTGGAAACAACTTTCCACTTTTAATGTGTTGAAAAGTTTACATTTTCTTAGCTATAAAGATTTTCTCATTGCACAATGTTTTTTTTAAAGCAACCTGTTCAATTTTCTCAATGTCTTTACTATTTAGGTCTGTATGACACACCAGATGTTAAACTGAAACCAAAGCCAACATTAAACCAGCCTTAATAGGAGTCACACTGCTTTGGGAATTATGACAGTATATTGCTTTCATTTTGGGCTAAACCAACATTTAAATTCAACTACACCTGATTTTATGGTGTTTGGATATTTTCTCGGTAAGAAAGACTTAACACGCTTGGAATGACATTAGAGTGAGTAAATGATGAACAAATGTTTTATTTTTTGGTGAACTACTCCTTTAATTTAAGCAATTATAAAAGTAATGTTAGGCAGGAAATTACCCAAAAACCACTTTATGCTATTAAAGAGAAAAAGTGAAATATTTTCTAAATATTATGGTGTTTATGAAATCTCACTGTTCGTCTTTCTTCCCATCACTCTTTTTTCTTTACTCTCCTTCTCTTTCTGTCCAATTACTCTCACAGATTGGCTGTGATTTATTTGAGGATTATCCAGCCGGCTGTCTGTCATTCGTTCAGCGGCTGCAGGCACCGGAGGGCCCCGGGGATCTGGCCCGTGTCACTGCAGTATCAGCTCGACAAGGACACAAGCAATCAATAAGACTCACCGTTTTCCAGCGAGAGTCTCCCTGTCATTGCTCAATCACAGCAGAAAAGAGGCCGATGTTTTCCTCGACATTTTTCTGTCTTGGTTCTGGAATACAGAATGACCCTGTTCTCCAGGGATTCCGGTAGTCAGCAGAGAAGGAGCGTCGTGGAGGGACAGCTAAACCGGTGCGTTCCTTATCCAGTAATGCAGAGGTATACTGCACATCTGTTTTCTCTTCTATAAATTCAGCCCTGTCCAACTTGTGTCTTCATATCTGGCAGTCAAACCAAAATAAAGAGTAAAGGAGATGTTATAAATTCATTTTTATTTTACAATGAATTGCAAAATAAAATTGCATTGTGGGATAAAGGATTGCCTGCTGTGTGCTTTGCTATATACTGAATATACTGTATAGATCATCTAAGTGTTCTGTGCATACAGAAAACATACTGTACTATATACTACAGAAACAGTAGAGTGGTCCGGTTTATAGCCAGAGATGTCTACCTCCACCAGCTGTCTGTGGACACTGAGCAAAGAGCCATCACATCTTCATTTGTCCATCACCTTGCTTGTTAAGCACTATTAATGGGCCACTCATGATCTGTTGGGCATTGTTTATTAATTAACTTTGCACACTCATTACGTCCTATCAACGCTTACAAGACAAGCTGTGTGCAATTAATCGGGTAAACCCAGCAAGACACACTGTAGAGTCTGTGATGACAGTTCATTTGATGTGCAGTGTGATTCCCATCACAAACAAGAAAAAAAAACAAGTTAAAGTTTACATATGATGTAAAACGTTAAAAGAACCTTTAGAGAACATTAGCCAACATCCTAAGAATGTTCTGTGTTAGCCGGGTTGGCAGACATTGAGACATCATGGCGTTCATGTAATCTCATCACATTAATCCATATAAATGGCATGAATTAGATCTGTCATGGATTAGCTGCCATGATGATTTATTGACTGTGATGAACTCAGATGTGATGCGTGTGATACTGTGACCAATAACCACAGAGCGTCTCTTCTGAGATTGAGTCATTGTGATTGTGTGGTTTCAGTTGTGTGTACTGCACATGTCTGTATCATGTCTGCAGTCTTTTTGTGATTATGTGGGACAGTGTGAATGGTTCAGTATATTGAATCTGACGTGAGGGGCTGCCCACTGCCACAGAGACAAATGACACTCACAGCTTCACGGTGGGCAGCCGTGTGTGAGGAGAACTTTGAGGGTTGGGCTTCTTACATTTTTAGTGCAAACTAAAAAAAAGTTTCTTTAAAGAAAAGTATCAAAGTTCACCCGAAAATGTCAAATTCAATCAATTAAAATCATTTTCTCATGTCATTCCAAACCTACATGACTTTAGTTCTTGTGTGGAACAAAAAAACTGAAAGTTAATTTTGTTCCCCTTTACCAAGCAATTGCAATAAGATTGAAGATTTTAAACTTCAAAAAAGAAAATAATCACCATAAGTATTTTAAAAGAAGTCCATGTGTGTTTTATATTTCAAGTGTTCTGGTGCATGTGATGTGTGTGAGGGACAGACTGAACTTTGAGTTGTAGTAGTAGTTCACAAACAAATCATCCTTTTGAGTCAAATCTGAATGATTTGTTTATTAATCAGATGGATTTAGTTCCTGAATTCAATTCGCTCATTATGATCTTCCAAAAAACATATTCAACATTTTTGTTACTTAATGTAAATGTTAGGGAAATGTTCTTACAAGCTTAAATTGTCAGCATGGGAGTTACGAGAGAGGATTCCATTTCAGAGCTGAGTTATCATATAACTTCAGAAACATTTAGTACAGAGCAGAAAAAACACTTTTATGCTACTTTAATGATGCTTTTGCGTCCTTGTTTGGAGCATGAAACTCTGGTCCCCTTTCATTGTATTTGCATGTAAATGAGCAGCCAGTTAAAAAATCTTATTTCATATGCCAAGAATAAAGAGAAAGTCATATGTGATGGAAACAACAAGGGTGAAAATTATGACAGAATGTTCATTTTTAGGTGGAATGTTTCCTTGAACAAATAGAGACAGAAGCTCGGCACACTCTCACGTTCATCTGATCACACAAAAGCCTGTCAGACCATTTCTGCAAGAAAAACAACAGAATTGGCTGAATAATTAGTCTTGCTAGGCTATCTCACTCCAGTCTTGGAAAAACAATATCTTGGAGAGAAAAAGATAAGCAGTGAGAATAAAATGAGCTGGCTGCAGTGATAGCACTTCTGCTGAGTGATCTCGGTCATCTCCAGCATACTGCTGTCAGCTGTAGACTGTTTAGAATGAATTTATTCTGCACCGTGAGCAGGTGAGCCGGTCTGCAGTCTGTCCGTCTGCACAAATGTTTTTGATCATACAAATGAACAGCGTAAGCCAGAGACAAACTCTAGTCCTGTAATATATAATTTAGACCTCTTTACTGTAAGATCACTTTGTTTGTCCTAAAGGTATTTTACAGATAAATTTATAGTATATAATCAAAAAGCAGTTTGTTAGAAACACAAGTAACACTTTATAATGTCTCATTCATTAATAATAGTTAATGATAACACTAACAATAAGCAGTATATATGTACAGCACTTGTTTTTGTTAATGTTTGTGAATGCAAATACAATTGTTCATTTATCCTAGTTCCCTGTGCATTAACTTATGTTAAAATACACAACTTTTGATTTCCTAAAAACATATTAGGAAATGTTTGGATTAACATTACGTTTAATAAATTCTGTATATATAATTACTGTTAATTGTTAGTTCATGTTACCTAATGAAGCTGGAACCTTATTGTAATGTTACCAAAACTCATCAGAGTTCTGACTGAGTTTTGACTCCTGCAGACTTTTCAAAGATCTCTGATCTGTTTATACTCTTTGTGCTTTGTTCGTGTCTGTGAACGGTTCATCTTTCAAGCCCCATCACTTCCCAGAATCACTTCTGACTTTGTAACTATTGAGCTGTAAATTGAGCAGACATAAATTCCCTGTGGATAAAGTTTGCCAATCCATAATTTTAACTTCTTTTGTGGCACCCTTTGAAAACTTTCACAACTGACCAATGAAAAGAGACGTGTGTTTTTATATACGCTGTGACACTCAGTGACCGGAATTTCCCCAAATGACTGTTGCCAGTAGATGTTTTGCCATCTGTGTACCAGCGGAGTTTTGCTGTAGCTCCACTGGTAGAGCATTGTGTTAGCAACACAACGGTTGTGGGTTCAATTCCCATGGAAACACACATTGTATAGCTTGATAAACTGAGAAATTGTATGGCTTGAATGAGATTGATATTATGTATTTACATTTATGCATTTGGCTGACAATTTAAGGTTTACAGTACAGTTTTTGACTTTAGCGTTCAGACCCAGGCACAGATAAAACCTTTATTAACCTTTGTCTAATGACTAATAGAACAAACTAGTCATTATAGTATTTTCCTGGCCTGTATTTTTTGTTTTCTCTTCAGGGATTCTGTGCCAACTGCAGCCACTGAAGCAGAGGCGGTTAAATTTTACCCTGTTGTTTGTAAAAGCTTTATTTATTGCTGTGTGAAGAACAGAGCATGAATTTCCCGTTTTATTTTGCATTTCAAGTGTCATTTTAAAGACTTCTGAGTGAGTGCATTTGTGTAACGTGGACAAAATGAAAATATTGAATGATTCCAGAAAACAGTTACTTCTGCAGCTCTTTGCTATAATTACATTGATTGGAACAGTCCCATTAATGTCTATCATTTGTGACAATTCTACTAAATAGTTTTATTTTTCTGTAGTAAATATTTTGACAAATTCACAGTGTTTATTAACCCATCACTGCAAGCTGTAACTTTGTCTGTAAAATTAAATGAAGCCGTTAAACATGTTTACAATTTGTATGTTTTAAAGTGTGATAACCAGTATTGTGATGTTAGAATTTAAATGGTAAGTAACAAAGCAGTTTTCATTATTATTCTTCATTGTTATATGGCCGCATACATAAGACTTCATTCTCTCAACATTGTTTGACAGCAGTGTAACCCAAAGGCTGCAGTACCAGACAAAAAAGTCACATTTGGTCTTAGGCAGGAGGTGCCCTAAATTCATGTCACAGTTTTATTTTTAAGGAGGAAAGGTTACACTTCACAAAAAGCAATTGGAAAGGGGTTTTTAAACTGTGAAACATTATGCTCACAGGCAATGATGCTTAATGACTTTAAAGAATCCCGCCTGCTGATTTATGGGAATATAAGCCCTGAGGGAAGAATTGTCACTGAGTATTTGTGGAACATTGTGAAATTCTCTGAATACGGGCTAATGTTTCATGTATTTCTTTCATGGTGTTTATTAGCTTTTCCACACTGAGATTTAATTTAGCATAGCAATAATTGATTGCTCAAATTAAATGTTTGCTGAAACACTCGTGGTGAGCCTGTAAACTCAGTGTACTGTATGCATAAAGTGCCAATGATATGTAATATTAGCTTTTAATTAGTTAAAGCTGAGATGAAGTTATTGTTTTTGGCCAAAGGAAAACCTCAGATAACCAGAGAATACAGGAATGTTAATGAGATTATTTATTTATACAAAGTGTTTTGTGTTGTTTTTCAACCTACTCATAATGTGTGACCTTGTTTAAAACTTTTAATTTGTCATTTCATTATTGCTATTGTATTTTCTGAGACAGCAAAGATTGCAAATCCACTTCTAGACAAGGTTAAGAAGGCTTATAGTGTTGTTTTTTCTGCCTCCAAAGACTGCTGCTTATGGTGGTGCCTCTTAAAAATAAGGGTTCTTAAAAGGTTCTTCACAAAGAAGCCATAGACTAACCATTTTGGTTCCCCAAAGAACCATTCAGTCATAGAAGCGTCATATTTTAAGAATGAACTATCTTAAAGTGTTTTGATAAAGAATTTTGCCTGGATATTTTTTAAGATGATTGGTTTTAAGATGCAGTTAATCAGTTCAGTTACACTTGTCCTTTGTTAGTCTGTTTAAATTTAAGACAGACCTTCAGCCCCAGTGCCACTCATCCATAGTCATACAATCTAAAATTGTTAGCTGGAATGTAAGCATCTGAGACCTGTAAGAATGTTTTCCTAACGTTTTCATTACAAAAATCAGTTACATAAATGCTGTTTTGAATGTTCTAAAAGCATTAAAATGTCCAGTTTTTTAGATGTTGTATTACTGTTATTGCTTGGTTAAAAGATGTTATTCAAACATTTTAATTTTGTAACATTTTTAAAACATTCCTTAACAACATAAAAAGAGCGATTTTGATATACAATATATATAACATTAAAAAACGTAACTTACGTTTTGATACATTTGAGGGAACTTTTAGAGAACACTAGCCAATGTTCCCTGTTAGCTGGGCTACAGTAGCTACCCATCTGTCCTGTGGTATGGAAGCTCTCCTGTGACTTGGGCACTGAGCAGTTGGTCAGTCTCTTCAGTATGTATAAATACTCTGGACCCTGTTGCTCCTCTTGAGTCAGAGAGACCAAAGGCAGGACAAGATGCTCAGTTCTGGCTCTCAGTCCAGCTCTGGTTTTTAGGAGTGTAGGCGGGCAGTTGCTGGATAAAAAGATCAATTCTAGGGTTCATATAAAATTCTCAGAGACTGAGGTAATATCAAAGCTCTGGAAAGGCAGCCAGAGTTAATTGCTATTAAGGCCCACAGGACATGAATTCTTGTTTTTACCTTGATTAAAAATTATACTTGATGCTAACGATGTAATGTGAGCAATTTTAGAACATTTTTAGCTAGTAGGCCTAAAATTCAGGTTATTCTGATCTCACCTGCAACATTTAATGCTGTGACAAGACCCCCAGCTAGCTGCCTACATTCACTCCAATCTCTGTCCTTCTCACAGATATATGACATGAAGGCTTCAAAATGTCTCTTGGATCCTCACACCTTCTCAGAGAAGCCTTTGCCACTCTGCCTCCAATATTATTAGTTGCCTAGGTAACAGTTGTCCAATGTCCACTGTCCAACTTTACCATGCTGTACTTTAGCCAAACCCCCCCTCATCTTGACCAAACTGTTCACGAGAACTGCAGGCCTACAGTATATCTAACCTGCCATTTATCCACAGGATTTTGGTGAAACTTGTTTCTTACTTTATGTCCCATCTAAATGTTATACATATTTTTTACAATGCTGAAAATAAACTTCTTCCCTTTGACTTTAAATCTTTCTGCTAAATCTCTGTGCAGCATTTGGTGTGACTGGACTATGACCTTCTTTAAAAACGCCTTGAGTATGTGTAGTTGTGACAACAAAGGCTTTACTCTGAAGTGTTGTGACTCTTAGCTCGAGGTAAGAACTTTTTGTGATAATATTGGCAATTTAAAGTTGCCTGCACCCATTACATATAGTGCTCGATTCCACTGAGGGTTTCCTTTATTTTGCATGTATTTGCTATTTTCCACTAATGGTAGTTATTCAAATTACTGTTTCATATCACATCAGCCTTTTTACACCAGACAGCAGCTGTTAAATCGTAAAAATTGTTAAAAAGTTAACTTAACAATAAAAATAAAACAGGTAATTATTTGGAACTTATAACTGCTGTTGAAAACCAGCAAGCCAGCTAAAAAGGAACGTTTTTCAGAACACTGGCTAAAAATTCTATCAAATTAAAAAAAACGTTCTTGCAGTAACATTAGTGGAACTTTTTTAACATTATATAATATATATCAAAAAACATTATTCTTAAGTTGTCAGTGGAAACATTTAAAAAATGTTAGAGAATTTAAAAGTTTGAATAATGTTTTCACAACCAAACAGTGACGTTAATACATCTAAAAAATCTGGACGTTTTGGATGTTCCTAGAACTTTCAAAATAATGTTTTAATGTTTTTATTACTTAATGGAAATGTTCTAAAATGGTAAGTTGGTGCATTTCCCCAAACTGCCAATCTGCACAATGTCATTTTAAATTCAAGTGAACATTTATTTTGGCACATTGTCAAAATAAAAGCCCTGTATTAAGTGTCCACAATCCATCTTTTCTCTCCGCTGTTAGCTCAGAATACAACAACATGATTTTTAACCTAAATACTGTGAAAACTTTACTAACTTTAATATTCAGAAAAGAGAAGATGTCACTCCAGTGTTATCATTTTTTTTTGGTCTGCTGAATATTTGTGATAAACTCCATCCATAACTACCTCTTTATTTTGCTTAACGGTCTGTAATGAAGTATTCTGGGGTTCATGAGGGTCAAACCTTTCAGTATTACAGAAGATTGAGTGGAGAGAGACTTACTAAGAATTTGAGATCCTCAGTATTAATTAGAGTCAGTGGAGTCATGCTGGGATGGGCTGTCTGTAAGCCCTCAGTACACCCACAATGACAAGCTCTCTTTACCGGGAGACTGAAGATAGGCTATTGAATTATTCCTCCCCAAATTAAAACTGTGATAAAGGTTACAGGCTTGTAGAACCATTTGAGCTTCAATTTTTAGCCATTTTAAATCAATGTGTATGTTTCATAAATATCTTACTATCTTCCCATTTTCAAGCGTTTGGTTTATTTATGGTCCTAAACTGCAGACCCTTTCCTGCACACAGGAAGAGACCTTTAAAAGGGCAACAGACTCATGAGTTTTCTGACAAATCTCTCTCACGAGTGCTCAGATATTAATTCATAACTTATACAGAAAACCTCAGTGTTTAAAAGACAAGGATCCCAGCCTCAAAAAACATTCAAAAAAACTTTTTGTTAAAACATCTTATTGGATTGTCTTATTGTAAACGTTAGAGAAACATTCTTACAATCTAAAATTGTTAGCCGGAATACTGATCATTGAATATGAAATATTTATTAATTTTGTGTGTTTTTGCATGCTAAAATACTTTCTCTAATCTCAGCTTAATACACAGAGACAAGTAAACCATTCGCATGTTGAGTTTCCCAAAAGATGTAAACAGTGTGGGGCTATCAAAACACTTCTCTGTTTGAACATCCTGATCAGACTGGCACAGAAACATCTGGTGCGTTTTGCATCTTAAACTGGCCTGGAACCGCCCACTTAAACAAGCCTGACTGACATGTAATGCGTATAGGGTCATATACAGTATATGTATAAATGTATATGTATATATGTGCATTGTAGCCGTACCATATATCCTCATATAGACTGTAAATGACTGTATATGATCTACAGCAGTAACATTCATTAGCACATCAGTCAGTGTCTTAATGAAGCAGTTATATCATTCCCTATGAATATTACATGTGCACTTCACAGTCTGTTTAAATGTTCTAACTCATTGATGACACCGTCCTTCTTCCCGTCTTCATGATGGATAACATCAGGAAATCCACTGAGGAGAGGATGTTTATTTATTAGACACCAGCACATCACATGTACTGTAGATGGACTCGAGGGCATACGGGTGCGAGAGCAACTATTTACCGCATTCCAGTTTTACAGGCAATGTTATTTATTGTCTTCATATTTTAGTGTATTCAGTTTATGTAATGTGTAAAAAGCAAATATATGTTCGTGACCTATCAGTATATAACACAGTGCCAGAAAAACTTCAAAACTCTGAACAGATACAATGTATTTCTGTTTGAGCACATTCAGAAATGCGGTAGACTGAGGCTATATTTGTCACACGTTCAACTCCAGGGAGTATTTTTCAAGGTAGGTGTATTTTTCAAAGTCAATTTCCGTAACATTTAAAACACATGACAGTTTGCCTCAAAAGGCATGTGACAAATTGCCTCAACCTGACATTTATGAAACTACCCCCATCCTCAGAACAGTTCAGCCTTTCAGTTAAATTCTGCCTCGATTAGAGTTTTGACTCTTGTCTTGTTGTGTGCCAGTGTGATTTTACAGTGTTCACTGGTTAATCTAATAACTGTCACACACAATTGTGTAATTGGACTTTTGAGTTAAAACCTGAAACATACTGAGATTACTGAGATAAAGTACTTGTGACAACTAGCCCCAATCTTCCCTATTTGGTGTGTATACTTATTGTTCTTATTGTGTATTAAACATGATAAAAGAATTTGAGGGACTGCAAATGCTCATCCAATCTTTGAATTTGGTCAGAATGCAATGATTGGATGTCCTTCTTGTCTGTCAAACTATGTATGGTTCATGTGTTGGAGGCGTGGCTTTTGAGGGAGGGCGGACCTTTTGCTTTTAAAGATAGGTTGCTATTGCTAGCCTCTGCAAAATTGCCTGCACAGCTTTAATAGAAGACTAGGGCAGTTTTTTTTAGTTACTATTATCATAAGTGCTTGATTGACATTTTCTGTGGTTATAGATTCTCTCTTATGAAATATACATCCTCAATCGTTCCTTTCATCATAAATGCTTTAGCAGTATGCCTGCTTAAATATGTACATTTTGGGGAAAACATTGCTGTCAGTTATATTAGACTTAGTTTGGCTTAACTAATCTAGTAAAGCACAATGCCCTGTACTACAGTTTCACCAGGGCTGCTGTCTAAAAATAAAGCGACTTTGCCCCATCCATAATGCATGGTTGCCCGGATTTCATGCTCCATTGCTGGTTTGTGTAGCACAATCTTCTACCTGAGGGGCACAAAAGAAACAAAAAAGAAATAAGGACCTCATCACCAGCTAGATCATGCTGGGTCATGCTGAGTCTGTGACCCCTGAGGCACTCAACCTCACGAGGTCAGGCTGGACAGTCTAATGTTTTCACAAAAAAAATAGTCAAGCCACTGTGGGCAATATACAGCCATTATAATCCTGCTACACAGTTCAGAAATTTCTGAGCTTGTGTCATCATTTTTGAGAAATAATCAGTGTATTAAATAAGAAAGAATAATATAAAGAAAAAAGCAAGGGGTAAATTGTACGCTATTGGGTGAATATTACATCACCTTATTAACATTCAGTCAAGGTGATAATATTTATAACATGTCGCCCACTTTTCAGATCACTCCTGTGCCCCTGGCCATATATAAGGGTGATTCTTTAATTAGGGGCACTTTTGACAACTTGAAATCTTCAAAAATGAAAACTTCCTTCAACTCTGTTTCATCTGTGCTAAAACATTTATGTCCTAGAAAAATCGACCTGATCAAAACTTGATCAGCCTTCAGGTAGATTTTTTGACATTGTGTGTGATTTTACCAGTTTTTGGCTATACAGTTAAATAGACTTAAAATACAATTTAAATAATAATAAAAAAGAAATGTTTATAAATGCAGGAGAGGACAGTTAGATGTAACCAGTAATCAGTATTTTACCATCAATTTCTTGCTTTGGATAAAAGCATCTGTTTAACTGTGTACCTAACACACCCAATAAAAACTCAGGAACAACACTGGCCATGTTTATTCCTGTGGCCCCAGTGCTTCATTTATTATAATGCAACTTTGTTGCTTTTGAAAAATAATTCTTTAAAAAGCTGAATTATAAAGTTTCTGTTAAGTACATGTATATTGTATATTGTAGTATATTGAATAAAGAGGTTAATCATTTGCTGACCATTTTCTAATGGCATTAAACAACATTCTTTATCATTAAGTTGGCATCTACCTTTCTTGCTCTATAAACCATGATAAATTGCACAATAAGAGGCTAAGCCCTTTTAAATAACCATTTTATTGTATCATCTATGAGGAGGAAATTAAACAAACATTTCATCATCTGCAGAGACAAAACTTTAATTGGCTAGCCCAAGGTTGTTTCCTTAAAAGTCAAACTTGAATCTAAATCATTTTGATGGATGACTAACACAGAGGTCAAAGGTCTGGGGGGAAGAAAACTATTATGCTATACATTGATTCTAGATTGCGAGAACATTGTACATCATCATGAGTCACATTCATCACTAATGATTTAACAGTTATAGTTGTGAAGGGTTTTGGGGGGGCACCGCAGCTCTACATCACCGTAGCAACTCCCCATGAAGTGTTATTTTATAGACTGCAGTAAAAGTATCACATGAACACTTTTTATGACCTCCATTACACTGAAAGGTCACTTCCTGTATGTGCCGCTCTGTATCTCTGACAGACTGATCACTCTTTACAGAAAGTATCAGCCTCATGCTTAAAGAAAAATCCTGTTACAAGGGAAAATTGTAGCAAAAGGCCGTTTCACTCATTGACTCTGATAATTAACCCTCAGCTTGTAAATATGCAGTTCAGAAAATGATTGTAGGTTTCATCTTACCCTGACAAATCATCTTAACACAGCAGGTTTTCATTGGATAAAATTGTGACCTTCACTGTTTTATCTGCATGTTATTTGTGCATGTTGACAACATTATGCTTTATGTTTTATGCTTATATTTTGGTGACATTAGTTGGTCTGGTTCAAGCACAAATGTGAAGCAATAAAGCAACTTGACAGGTGTGACCTCCCTATATATATATATATATATATATAAAATTTATATATAAAAAATATAAACCATAGAAGATCTGCGTCCTACCATATAGAGAGAGCATTTACCATTTTGCCATAAGAACCAAGAAGCCTATAAAGATGTGAATGTCAGTTTTCCCATCTGTCACAGAAAGGAAGAAAAAATAACCAGAGCAGCAGCCATTTTAAACTAAAAAGTGGATTTCAAAAGTCCAACTGTGCAAGGCCAGGACAGAGCACAGTAAACAGGGTAATATGGATAGAGGCTAGAAAATTGATTTTAACACCCAGGCAAGTGTAACCTCAATGAATGGAGGGGTCAGATGTAATCCTGTGTGACAGCTCCACTGATTGGTGGAGGCTGGAGAAAGAGTGAGAATGATCATAACAAACAACACCGGGAAGAAGAGACTGAAAGTGACCAGACTGTTCCACAGCTAACAGAGGCCAAAAACTGCTCTCAGTTTCTCAAGTCAAATATTAAAGCTCTTCATATATGCTCTTCACTTCCTGATAGCAATAACTGAGTGCTATAACTATATTTATATACATATATATCTTCTGTGTTTGTCCAATCATTGCCTTCAGGCCTACTTGCCAAATATTTCTATTATTCTTAGTTCAAATGTTTACTGTCTGTACATTTAAACACAATATGTCTATACACTGAAATAACTGAACTACAGGAACATACCGTGTGGACATGTTCGCATTGCATTTATCCCAGGAATAAAATTATTACAGGAATGTGGTTCTAATGAAGTCATTTAAAGCAAGTCACAAAAGAACTGTTGCTTTTATCAATGTCAT
Organism: Ambastaia sidthimunki; assembly: GCA_036877625.1. Lineage (NCBI taxonomy): Eukaryota > Metazoa > Chordata > Actinopteri > Cypriniformes > Botiidae > Ambastaia > Ambastaia sidthimunki. The sequence goes on along the minus strand of JAZGTK010008981.1, from coordinate 4,472 downwards.
ACATTTCAGGGCTGTATAATGTTATTTTGAAAGGCAAAATAATTATGTGCTTCTTTCTCATTTATCAGTTACAAACAGTGGTTACAGAACACTTTAAAATGCTGTCAGACACCTCTGTTTGAAACTGGTGGTTTGCACACAATGAAATACGGTTAAAAAAGAGCAAATCAGCTTTTGAAACTATGTTTTAAATATGTGGTTAAGAAAATTACAAAGGACAAGGGCAGAAAAACCTGCACAAATTGTGACTTTTTTCCATAGCACTTTTAACATTTCATCAGTATGCAAATAATCACTTTGTTATCTCCACTGTGTGAACTTAATGCCACTGAAATGGTATTGTTTAGCTGTTATAAAGACTCCTGACAGAATGCCAGCCTTGTGATGGCACATGTAATATGAGGGGAAATAATGTCTAAAAAATACATAAAAAGGAAGATATTTAAGCATTATGACAGAGAATCTAAATGGGATTTGGACTTTAGACTTTAAAACGGTCTGTTGCTTCAACATGTGCTCAACATCATGTGACCACCATGAGGGTTTCAGAGTATATCTGTAGTGTTTGCAACAGGGAGAGATTCCTGAATCCATCTGCTTCAGGAGAACATAGATGTTCAGGCATCTCAGCCTGCATCTTCTGAACTACCATCTCCCACAACTTTGTCCCTGTTGAATTTAAAGTTTCTATCCACTCTAGATTATTCCATATGCATTAGCAGCTTTGTGGTTTTCTTTGGTTATCCACTACTAGTAATTCCCACTTGTCACCATTGTTAGTTTTGGCACGTATTCTGAACGCATGTCATGAGATTTGTAGGTTAAAGCAGGGCAGAGCAGTCTGACGATGGCAGCTTAACTACAGCTGGTCTTTGGGGAAGGAAGGGTCTGGTGATAAGAGGAATGGAACAGATTCTTCAAGTGTGATTAAGACAGGAAGTGAAAGCTACAAAAGTGGGTCGTAAAGTGTTCCCATTATCCGACACAGTACAAAGCAGCTTACAGGCATTGCCAGACCACTGACAGCAAATTATAAAGTTCTCCGGTTTGGAATTATATTTACATTTATGTATTTGGCAGATGCTTTCATCCAAAGCGAATTACAGTCTTTATCAGTACATGCATGAAGATCGAACCCATGACCTTGCTCGAGCAGCCGAGCTAGAGGAAAGTTTCTCAGTGCTAGCTCACAGATGATTGGCAGTGTGAGGTTGAGATTACATGTCAATAACAATGGATTTCAGATAAGTGTGAGGGTCTTTTCTTTAATTAAATATCTCAGTCTGAAAACAACATCCTCCAAATGACTGTTTCCTAAAATAACTTGCGCTCATACACCGTTTTGAAGTGAAGCAATCCATTAAGAAGAGAAAACACAGTCATGCGCTGATATTTGAGGAATGCCATTATTATGGATAGATGTCCGAGGAAATTACAAATACAAGCATGAATCTCGTCCCTGGCAGTTTCAGGAAATGTCAGAGTTGACATTTAATTAGCATTGTTTCCTGAGAGAGTTACCCATGCAAACATCTGTTATCTTTGGCATATTGTTCAAGTCTAGTTAAGGCCTTGGTTAGTCTAGTTAAGTCTGTAAATACATACAATGCATAATATGGCCAAAATAACATTTTATTTGTCACCACAATTAATGCATTTTTATTAATAAATAAATAATTAGAACAGAGTTCAGTATTAATAAAGAGTAAAGCTCATGCTAATTTATAATTCCTTACAGATTTGAATCTAATCAAGGAATGTTATGTAATTCCAGTAGTGGTTCCAGGGAAAAAAACAGTCAAATAGATGTATTTTGGCATATTAGCACAGGGAAACATGGCAGAAGACAAGTATCCCACTCAGGGTCTATAGATCCCACTGTTTTGATTCAACTCGAGCTTTCAATATCCAGGAAAGCAAATTGTTAATATGGGCTAAAATGTCAAGCTTTAAAATCGCTCACACAAACTTGTGAAAACTGCCCATTATCACTCTCCACACGGGTGATGCCTCACAGATGGATTAGAGATGCACCTCTAACCTTCTCTTCCTGCCCAAGCTGTTGCACAGGCCAGAAAACAGACAAATAAATAATAATAAAAATCACAAACTATTTATAGCTGGGGAATTAGAACCATTCCCTCCTCAGGAAAACAAGGTACCCAGACTGAAGATGCTAAGATGAATGTATTTAATAATAACCATTATAATCAGGTTGGCATGGAGCCACCGGAGCTATCCGCTGATGTCATCTGCTTCACTTCAATGAATGCCTCCTGCTTTTTAAAAATAGTTTGTAATTGTATGGAGGAAGTCGTGTCTACAGTAGATTCTCTGCGTGTGGAAGCCTGTGGCAAAACCTCTCATTAGAAGAAGTCATTTAGGTCTCCTGACGCTGCTTAATAACTGTCATTTGTAAACCGTCTCTTTTAAGGGCTGTATTATTGACAAATTATTTTAACTGGTTCCAGACTTATTTTGGAAATGATCTGTGTAAATAACAGCACTGAGGGATCTCCAGTTAGACGAGGCGTGTGTAATTGTTTTCTTTTAAAATATGTTCTCGTATTCAAATTAACTTGGACATGCAGAGACAACAGCTTGAAGTAAAAACAGTGGCTGTTTGAAAACATCTCTGTTTGTTAACATCCAGTGCGACACATTGCTCAAACAAACCTCCATTCAGTGAAGCTAGCGCACCAGAAATTACACACATCACTTGTAAAGTTAATTCATGTTTTCAGATCAGTTTTGTTTATATAGCACATTGCTTTAAAGTAGCTTCACGTTTAAACTTTGCCGTACAGTGTCTAAGTTTCATTGTTCCAGAATCTTTAGCCACTTTTTCAGCCAGTTACAAGAGAAACTGGTTGCCAGGCAACATACAAGTGACCAATCCTGAGTGGCGTCATCATGTGCATTCAACCAGCATCATTCAGCACAGCTGGTGAAGAGTGCTGAGGATTCTGGGGCAGACTGTAATCGTGACATGCAAAACCGAGCTCAGGTGGAAACACAACCATAACCATTCTTAAAATGGCTCGACCTGACTGTGTAAAAGTGACTTTTGTGTATCAATGCTGCCTTTTGCTATATCTTTTATGTTAGACACGTCCCATGAAAACATCACCTGAAAATTGTTATTTTTTTACTCTTTTATTTCTGGTGCAGAAGATTAAGTGTTGTCAGATATTCACAGTTATTGAGGTTCATTTGTTTTGGCTACAGTGTAAAATTTCACAGAGTTTCTGGCTGTCTGAATTACAGTTTGTTGTCTGGATTAGCTGTTCTCTGTTTACCTGCCTGTTCATTGTTTCTCAAGAACTGGCTGTGTGGGCTGTTTGTATGTCTCTTGCCTTTCTTTGAAATACAAGTATTGGATTTGTAATTTGGACTCAAGAAAAGACTCAGCATTAATATTACACCCTGTAATCAGTTTTGACTGTTTCACAGATAAACCTTCAGGTCTCAGACATGTAGCGTCGTCTAACACGCAACGTAACGTCTAGTTTTTCCTTCCTGTATCTGTTGTACTGACGTGAGCATTACCGTTATCATGCACAAACTACTCAACATATTCTTGCCATTTTATTTGCTTTAAGGTTTTGTTGTATTCCAGTTAGTAGAATATTTGATGGTGTTCTATTGATTTTCATGGCTCTATGTAAAACATAATAAATGCTAAAAACTGTTATTGACTGTCAAACATTAAAAACACTGTTAATCCTCCGGGTTAAATGAAATTTAACACAGCCTTTATTTGACTTATTTCAGTATATTATGTTGCTTTATTAATACGTTTCTTATTTTATTTCAACACAGCCGGGTAAATGAATTGAAACATGATTAATGTGTTTGAGCAAAGTTCCTCCCTTTGACAGTTTCAAGCGCACAGTATTTTTATTTTATCGCTAGTCATTATGTTCGTTCATAATGCGTCTGATAAGGGCTCTTACCCTTTATTCACAGAATTAGCAATCAGAGACATTTTTAATAAGGACACTTGAAGCCACAACCCCATTGCAGAAATCACACAAATCACACGTCGCTCAGAACACTTAGCAACGCAGAACCGGTATATAAAATCAACCTCATGCTAACACAGTTAACATAAACGGAATAAATACATGTATTACTCTGATAGGTGACCCGTAGCTTTGACCATCATGATGAATAGCAATGCTAATTTTCTCTTTACTTGAACGGATGATTTGGTGGTGCTGAGCGGGAGAAACCGCAGCAGGGTGTTTGTAGAGCATGACAGGTGACAGATGCCTGGCAGGGACAGGGGTTATCAGAACAGCCCACGCAGGGACAGAGGATCATGACAGCCACTGTGAGAGCATTAGCTGTGTGTAATCCTTCTGTGTGATAGGAGCTTTTACTCTGGCAACATCCTGAAGTGTCTAACAAACTCGTCCCTGGTGATTCCATGGCCACTTACACTCTGAAAAATAAAGGTTCTTCACAAC
>JAZGTK010008980.1:6977-17716 GCA_036877625.1 Ambastaia sidthimunki | reverse complement strand
TCTATGAACTATCCCTGTTAGCTGGGTAAAGCCAAGGAGAACTACGAAAGCATTCTGCAAAACAACATGTACCCCTGTCCCACAATCCTGATCCCTTTCAGAACACGAACCCGGTCCAGTGTTGAGTTTCCACTGCTCTGCATCCTTCAAAATAATACAGGAATAAACAAACAAACAAACATCAGCACATTATGACGCTACACCTGCAGGCTGTGTGCACAGGATTAACACAAGTGGGTCAGATGCACTGAGCTCTCAAACACACAGTAATTGAGGGACATTATGTGAGCTCAAATAGCCGCCTGTGAATTGCTCTTACTGCAGTAGTGTTGTGTTACAGACAGACAATTACACAAAACAAACAATTAAACACTGAGAGAGAAAAACACACAAGAACATCAGCACAAATAATCAAAAATAAAATCTAAATCCAGTTTTTCTGCATGAATTTAGTTTTAATCTTATTTTTTATGTATCTAGATTTCTTTATTTAACTCTTTATTTTATTTCTTTTGTTATTGTCTGTGTTCTGTGTCTGTAATGACTGTGTAAGCATCTGCAGTCGTATTGCAGGAAAAACTGAAAATGTGTTCAAATACGTTCAGTTTAACGTCAACCAACGCTAAAGAACCTGAACACTTATTCAGCTGAATTAACCTTATGAACCTCAATGAAAATATCTTCGGTGAAATTCGTTGTGACTCTGAACATCAACACTTACTTTAATGGCTTTTAAAAGTAAGCTTCATTAAATATGGAATACATTAATATGGCATTACATATGCAAAACTGTACTGTACAATATGAAACATCCCTGATGCATCATACACGAGTGAGTCTATAGTGTGACAAAACTGCACACCTTTGATAACTGAGGTAATCTTTAATATACCAGCAGGCGTCATTCTTTCTTTCTTAAAATCTCAGCAGAAGACCACTTATAACGTGAGAGTGACGCTATGTGACCACCACACAGAAATCTAGCAGTGATCAGAGACAAACCAGAAGCTTTTGTGCCCCCTAGTGGTCAAAAACTAAAACCGTTTACCGTGTTATATCTTATGTCTGTGAGCAAGACATTTTTAACACTTGTCCAAATAATACAATCTTTACTACTTCAAAATAAAATGAAATGATGTATATATTTGATTCTACATTTGACGTCTTTGTGATGCATGAATTCTTCAGATGGAATAAATACAGATAGAAAGATTTACAGATGGTCAGAACTGCTCGTGCACCAGGATTCATGTCCTGTGAACGTCTCAGTGAGGAGTTTAAAAAGAGAAATAGAGAAGGAAATAGAGAAAAAAACACAATGACAAAGATGGAGTGAGACAGACAGATCGAGTGAGAGAGGAAGATTGAGGGAGATGCAGAGAGAGAGAGAGTGTGTGTGTGTGTACTGGTATTCACTATGTCGTGGGGACCAAATGTATGAATTTTGACCTTGCAGGGACATTTCTGAGGTCTCCATCACGTGTGTGTGTGTGTGTGTGTGTAGGTGTGTGTGTGTGTGTGTGTAGGAGAGATAGAGTGTGTGTGGGGGGGGAGAAATGGTGTTGGTCAGAGTTGTTCAGGTCACAGAGTCCTCAGATAATCAGAGCATCTGTGCTGGGCTGTACAATATCTCTCTGCAGGCTGTGAGTTTGTTACGAGTTTGCTGACTGGATATATCATGTGGGGGAGAGGAGGGGCCACAGCAGCACACAAACACATCAGTAATGAGGTGACACACACTCACACACACACACACTCACACACACAGGACAGCAGTCAATGACATACACACACACACACACACAGGACAGCATTCAATGACACACATACACACACACACTCAGGACAGCATTCAATAACACACACACACACACACTCAGGACAGCATTCAATGGCATACACACACAGTCAGTAAAACACACACACACACAAGACAGCACTCAATGACACACACACAGACACACACACAGGACAGCAGTCAATGACACACACACACAGACACACATTCATCACTACATTCATGAGGACAAAAACATTTAACAAAAACAACAACAGATTTTTACGTGATCTAAGAAAGTCCAAGTGTTGCCAGTTTAAATGTACAAAGCTGTTTGTAGACACAGTGTCTGTTTATGACTCCTGGCAAGCTGAACGCTTCAATACTCTGCAATCCAATAACAATTCCTAATGTGCAGACGAGGGACTACAAACAGCGTTTCAGCTCTGCAATTAAAACTACATTTCCCAGTAGTCATCTACCCCTCAGTTAAACAGGAGTCAAATCTAACAGGTATTCACTCAGTTCCACCCAACAACCGATTGTGTTTGTTTCTCTAAACCTCTTCTTGTTTATTCTGTGATGAATTGAGTCTGTTACTGAAAACGGTCCAGACATCGCAAGAATCGTCGCATGTTACACTGATCAACTCTAAATGCATCGTCTGCAGTGCTGATTTCACGTTCTTTGCAAGTCTGACTTTAAAAGACAGGCGGCTTTAAAGCTCACCTGCCCTGAAGAAACCCTGTTATCAGTAAAAAAACTCCTTTTTGATGCATGTCATTTCAACTTAAAAAACGGCATTTAAACACTGCAAGACAGTGTGTGTGAGGTGCTTCTAATTCTCTCAGTGTGTGTGTGTGTGTGTGTGTGTGGGACTGGTCGATACACAGATCTAAATAATACATTTTAGCTCTATCTTAAAGATATTAGATATCTTAATATTGAAATGGTTTGCTCTGAACTCACTTCAAAAGAGTCTTTCTCCAAACAACCATTGCGGGCGGCCGACACTATGCATATATTTGTATATTTAACAGCATCTCCCAACCTGATGGTTTTGTGTGTTTGTATTTCTCTGGTTTTGGCTCACAGCTGCACCACTACAGAAAATTTGCAACCTCTTTTTGTCAAACAACACCCCCCGAACACCCGCCCGACCATTTCAGCCCATCAATATCACTTCCCTCTCTGTCCAATTTTCATGGACAAATCCCGTTTCTAAATGGAAGGAGGCGTGGGGCACTTTAGCCTCTGCTACTCTCATTCGTTCAGTGTGTTGGGTTTGAGGTGTGGGGGGTGCTGATAGCCGCCTCTCTCTGTCCCATCCCGCAGCTCTTCTGGACATGCGGTCTGCAATGCAAATGGCTGTTTAAACGCGGCACCCTGTTGGCTAGGCGCCCGCATTAAACCTTGTTTCTTCATAACCCATCAGTGCACAGAGACACAGGCTGTCTGCTAAAGGCCTGGACTGACACTATGCATTCAGCCTGCATGAGTGAATTTTACTCTGCTTGCTCTGTACAGAACCACAATCCACACAGGAAATACAGCTCCCATACATTTACACCAATGCATTTTTTTTTATATTTGACTATAACAATTTATATTCACTACATAAGCGTCTGACGGAGACAAAACCACTTTACAGCCCAACCTGAGAAAGACTGAGCGTGTTTTTCTATGTGAGCAGTTGAGTGAGACACTCAGTAAGTGTTAAATGGAGATGATCATAGATGCTCTTTACTGAACATGAGAGCAGAGACCCAAATTTGCCATGAATGAAATCACACAGCCTGGATTTTGCTACGGGATTGTGTATTATGCAGAAACATACGTGCAATTAAAACCCAGACTTGAACATTTGGGGTTTTTTAGACTAAATAATTAGTTTGTCTTTCTATAAAACTGTATTTTCACAGCGTGTGTGAATAACTGCTATATCGCATTTGTTCTCTACAGCACTGTGAGAAAACGCGTAAGAATCACAAAGCTTTACCTTTTTGGCTCTTTGGCTTATATTTGGTCCTTTGCTAAGCAGCTTTTCAATCAAATACTCTCGATTCTACAACACAAACGGAGAAAAATACAGAACGTATATCAGCGACGGATCGCTGTGAAGCAGCGGCTGAAGTATTTGAAGAGGAGAGAAGAATATAAAGTCATACCTTAGCCTTCTGAAAAAATTTACATTTCAAAAGCTCTGCTGCGGTTGGCCTGTGGAGAAAAACAAAGTCAGAGAAGTTAAAGCTGACACTGCAAGACAGATATATTTACATATATTAGGGCTCAACATGAAGGATTTTTCTGCTGGCCCGGTCAGCAGATTACGGCAGTCTACAGTTCTTTACCGGGAATGTACAGCAAGCCTCCACTATTGCGATTCAGGTACCCGAATCAGCTTTTTAAAATGCCAAATATATGCATGACTGCACCACATGTCTGGATAGAACAATCTTCTGCATCACTTAATGAATGACTGTCGCCATGACTACGAGAACATCTTTACAAACATCTTCTTAATAAAATTCTGTTTACCGCCTGTTTTCCGGGGCGGTAACAGCACAGCACTGATTGCACCAATTAAACAGGGATAACTTCCGTGAATAAGGCAAACGTATCTATTCCAAGCTAAATTTACATAGCAAGGACGTGAGGTTTATGCCAAAGTGAAAAACTGTTTGGACTGGACAGGCAATGGTTTCATCATCCAGCCTGGGCTTCCCTCACACTGCCCCGGGCCCTCGAACCCTTGCATATTTTCCAAAAAAAACACCAGGCGAGGTTTATTTCATGTATTAACCAGTTGTTGTAGATATACAGCTGATGTACACAGAAACACGGGCAGCTTAGTTTAGTGTTTTTGGATGACATAAGTTCATTTATATCTATTTGTGTCTAATCAAACAAGCTTCAGTGAATCATCCCGCAGAGCGTGTCTGTTATCGACTGCGATTCATCTTCAGAGAACCCAAACGGAGAGAAAATTAGAGACTTTTTCAGTTATCCTGCAGCAACACTAAAGAACAGACAATAAACTGCTATTCAATAATGTACATCACACATTACAACTCAATATGTTTGCAACTGGCATGCAGGGCTCTGCTCCTGCAGGAAAATACTTCAGCGGCGTGTGGCTCTTTCAGCAGAAATAGCCCTCGTTTATCTCCATTCTGGGATGTCGATTTTCTAATCTGTGCGAGTGAAAAGACACTCCACTGTCAGATTCTCGGTACCTTTTCGCTGGGTCCTTCTGAAGGCACTGACATATGAGTTTTCTGAAAGATTTTCCGTATTTCTTCATCATCTCTTTGTCCTCGACTCCGGTTTCCAGGGTCGGTGGATCGTTCTGCAGCGTGAGCATTAAAACCTGCAAGACAACAGATAAAACAGATAAAACCTGCAATCATCAGATCTGCATTAAACACTTCATTTGCAGGTTCAAGAGGAAGTCTTTAATGCTGCTGATAGTTAATGGAAACCTGACGCATTGTTTGAACACAATCAGATAGGAAGATTATAATGTGAATACAGAGCTGTTCACTTCTCATTGGCTGCTCATATGCTGTTCACTTTCATTGGCTGTTCATAAGCTGTTTAATTCTTATAGGCTGTTCATAAGCAGTGTAATTGTCATAGGCTGTTCATAAGCTGTTAACCTCGTATTGGCTATTCATAAACTGTTCACTTCTTATAGGCTGTTCGTAAGCTGTTCACTTCTCATTAGCTGTTCATAAGCTGTTCACTTCTCATTGGCTGTTTATAAACTGTGTAATTCTCATGGGCTGCTCTGTAGCAACATTCATATCTGTTTGTGCTGAATGGCCACATGAAGAGTCAGTAACCCTGGTTACCTTCATAGGGGGATATCGATGGTAGGGGGCAGAGCCTGTAGCCAGTTCAATGGCAGTGATTCCAAAACTCCAAATGTCAGCTTTGAAGTCGTAACCTCGTACCTGCAGCCACATGACATGAGAGCTCAACTCATGTAAGTCATATCCCAGATAACAATGTTACGCTGTAAGAACATTTCCCTAACATTTCTATTAAATAATATGTTTAAAAAGTTAAAGACGTTATATTAACCTTACTGTTTGCTTATAAGAACGTTACTGAAATACTTTTTTTTAAATTGAAAAAAAGCTCTATTAACGTTACTCCAAGAATGTTTTTGATAACTTTCAGAGAACTTTCACAGAGTGTTTCCTGTTATCTAGAATACAGCTGTTTTTTTTCTATTAAAAATCTTTATATGTGCTTTAATAATAATTCATACTAATTGAAATGCACTTGGTATATAGTCCAGTTATAAATTTTTGGCACTATTAAAATGTTTATTTCAAACTGACCTGCTCCATAACCTCCGGGGCCATCCAGCACGGGGTCCCCACAAACGTTTTCCTCACTTTGTGTCTAGTAATGTCTCCACCAGTGGACAGAAAAGCACTCACACCAAAATCTACAGAGAGAAACAATGAACCACTTCAGATGATGAACCACCTCATTAAAACTGACAGACCAGAAGGGCATAAACATCTTGCACAAGTGACACTGAGAAATGGACCAACAACTTTACATGTTTAGTTTAAATGTAAATTTAAAAGGATCTTAATCAGGTTTGACATCATGTTGAATTTAAAACTACTGACGACAGGCCTGTGTGAAATTTATACAGAACGTATTAAACCTGTTTTACTTCTGTGTTTACTTTTCTGGTGTCAATCTTTTAGCTCCATAATCTTAATGGTCCTATAAAATTTATTTCTTATAAATAAACTATAAAGATTTTGGTTAAAAATGAGACCTGGACATCTTACTGACAGATTTCATGAGAATTACCCTGATGCAGATGTTTAAATTATTTTGCCTGTCAAACCTTTAAAAAACAATCCCTGATGAATCTGAACAAAGTTGATTCAAGGTCTGGGGTGCATTATATAAACAGATCAATATTCAAGAACTGGATCAGCCAGATTCCCCCAGGGAGGGAAAAATCCCAATTTCAGGAATTTAACACACAATAATCACCAACTCAGATTTCTGTTTTCCTGTAGAAAAAGGCTTTAGTTCACAGCTTCATCAAACAAAATGTAACAGAATAAGAAACTAGAATAAATGATCACTTACAATCAAACCATAATTAACTTCATTGAATGAAAGTAACAAAAAAAATGAAAAGTGTCCTGATTCATTAAAGCAATCAGTTCTGGGTTATTGCTTTTGTTGGCTTGATGTTAGCTGTAATTAAAGCAATCACCATGACCTTTGTGGTTTAAAAAGTAACATAACTCTCTCTCGCCCCATAAATGCTGCTTTCCAGCTATAGATGTTGTGATGACCGATACTAGTTACAGCAGCATTTTCACAGCTACCAAAGCTTAATTAACTCATGACTATTAATAACATATATAACAGCTGATATTGTTAAGAATTCTGTGATCAAGATTCTAGGTCACTGATCAAAGACTAACCATATGAACTGTGTTGTGTTAAGATTATCCTGCTTTTAAAGAAACACATTAACTATGGGTTAACCTAAGAAAGTTACTAGTTACTTTAAAGATGTTGTTAGAACTTAAACTATAAATAAAAAATCTGCTGTACTTGCAACATTTCAGAAGATCAACACAAGCAGGCAAATATAAAAGTTTCTACTTTTCTCTAAATCTAAGTGTTCTGTGACAAACCTGCGATCTGCACTGATCCATCTTCTCCCAGAAGAATATTACCAGCTTTAACATCCCTGAAGTGAAATAAAGAAACATCATCTTAATGTTTATTCTAATCCTAAACATATAATATTCTAATCCTAATCCTAAACAATAATACCACTGGCTGAAGAATACATGCACATTTATTACTCAAAGCATTATAACAGCAGTGATGGCCAGGAGAATAAAGATCTCATTAGTGTTTTCCTGCTCATGTCATGCAGTAGAGGAGCTTCATTAAGGAACATTTAAACCTAGTCTTGTGTAGCCAAAATGATGATCATAAGCACAATATCTGGTCCACTTAACAGCTGATTCTGCTCAAGATCTGCCCATCCTTCTCAACTGATTTATGTTTTTTCTTAAACATGCATTAGACAGTCACTCTGACTGCTTGACTGATTGATTGGTTGGTTGGTTGACTGTCTGACTCTTTCAGAGGTGTTGAGGAGATAAAGGCTCCTCACCTGTGAATCTGCCCGTTCTTGTGTAGATAATCTAAACCTTCCAGGACCTCCTTCAGTATGGTGGCTATTGTGGGTTCATCTAGAACTCCATTTTTATGTTCTCCTTTGCTGAAAGTGTGTTTTATGATGTCCAACACTGAACCTGCGTGAACACAACAAACTTGGGTCAGACAAAACCCTGCACAATTTTCTCTAATGCATTTAAATACATACACTATATCCAATAAGAATCATATTTTCTTTTCACTGTGGCTTAGTTGTCAAACTACCTGTTGGGGCTACTGTACACATGAAATCTTTAAGACCACATTGCATGTTAAAAACACCTCAATTAATCTTTGAGGTCTATTTTTGAGGTAGAATTTTGAGGTAGAATCTACTTACCTCCACTGAGCAGCTTCATGACCAGCCAAAGTTCATCTTTCACAACAAATGAAGTGTAGTAGGTCACCACATTAGGGTGGTTACACTGACTCATGGCTTGAATCTCTTTCTGTGAGAACAGATGGAGTTTATTGAGTCTACACAATTTCCATCCAATTCTCAGTAGAAAACACACAATATAGTTACTGTGTATAGTAAACTAATAGTAAACTGTGTAATATGTTAAGAAAAGTGTACGTTTATACGGATTGAAGACATTTTTGCTGCTATAAATATCAAGCAAATGTCAATCAACTGTTTCATTACTAAAGATCAAAATCAGACATTAACACATGTAGCAAAACCTCATTCAGGCAGGTAAGTCTACACACAACCTACATTTGTGCGTTTTACAGAAAATTGTATCTACATTTTATTTTAAACCATTTTACAGTGCATGAAAGGCACAAATTATGTCAGCAGCTGTGTTCCCTAAAAACTGAACCCATTACCCATAAACCCTTGCTGCGCAACAGGAACAATTATTAAGAAATGTGACGTGCTCCCATAATTTTAGGCTTTTGCAAAGGACAGCAGGAGCAAAAGCTGAAGAAAACTGAAAACGTGTCTTCTGTGGTTCTGCATAAATTTACACAAATTCATATTTCTGTCTGTCTATCCGGGTAAATCAGAGAAATATTTATTGTAGATACTCATCATCAAGAATAAACTTGTTTCACAGCAGAGCAGCCATTAATCAAACCATCAGTCTCTGCATTCAATGCACCAAACATAGATCAATGTGTGTGTGTGTGTGTGTGTGTGTGTGTGTGTGTGTGTGTGTGTGTGTGTGTGTAAATGACAACCGTAGGGACAGAATGCTGTAAATTAAACTTGTGTGTCTGATTTTTGGTGTCTCAAACATTTCGGTAAAATACACAAACATACATCCTACATCCTTAATTTTACAGTATGTTACAGTAATATTACACTTTTAACTGTTTGTGATCCTATGTAATATAAGACTTTTTTTGCATGTTAACATGCATATGCATTTGTATAACAAAACCTGCATGTACAGACAAAGCATTTGTGAGGTTTCTCACCAGCAGCTCGTCCATGCTGGTCTGGCATTTCTCCAGATTGATTCTTTTGATGGCCACACGCTCTTGTCTGGGGCTACACAACGCTGCCTGGACCACTGCTGTAGCTCCACTGCCTGCAGAACACAATATACACGTCTGTAATGAACAATGCATGTGTGCTGTCCAACATTCAGTGTTCTGGTAAACATGCCGCCTGGAACAAAAGCCTGTGAACAAGCTACAGCTTATCATAATTATATGCAACAGGACTAATAATAAGTGTTTGTTATAGGTCTGGCATATTAAGATAATATTTTTCCGTATCTATTCTTGTTTAAATTCTTTATTTTTAATTTTGAAGAATCTTATTGGCATGACCTTTTCCTATAAAAGCTTTTGTATTTGATTATTTTGTACAATCTTTCAGTTGTGGCATGCCAGAAAATGAGAATTACAGCACAATTGTGCCTTACAAACTTTAATATTTGTTTTTGTTTAATTCTGATCATGCAGATTCTGATCTTTAAACTTGTCGCCAAGGCAACACACTAACAGATGAGCTTTTTTGCAAGAACAACTTGTAACAGTCTTGGAAGCATCAGTAAGAAACAAATTAGTCCTCAATTCTCTGCATTAAATGCGACAGCTATATCTATTATTGCAAATTCAAAATCTACCTCTTGTAAACAAATCTAATATTTAATGAAAATGCTTTTTGTGATATCCTGTTAAAATGCTGATAAGACAATTAAAAAAAGTACTGCAGAAAAAATCAGTTTTCAGCCTAGTAAAATATTTCACATTTACGATCCCTGAAACACAATTACAAGCCAATTACAGATTCACATCATTTATAGAACCTAACACTTCATCTTCACACACTAGTGAGCCAACAGTAACTCTCTCTCTCACACACGCGCATGGACCAATGCAGTACTGCCGTTCACACTGCAAGAGTGTGTGACACGCTGCCAACTGCGGCTGACAGATAAGAAGGGTCCTGACTTCACACTGTACTGATTAGCAGGAAAAGTGCTGAGAAATTATAAAGAAGCACAGAGATACAGTAGCTTTAATCTTAACTGATAGCATGTTGCTTTAACATGCATCCATATCTTTAAACCATGAGGAAGCTTCTGTTTTTGTTTGTTTGTTTACTTCAGAACTGACATTTCTGTGGTAGTTATATGAAAAGCAGCAGCTTTATTTAGACTTAATTCATCGCAACTAAATTTCAAGAAAGAAAGAAAGAAAGAAAGAAAGAAAGAAAGAAAGAAAGAAAGAAAGAAAGAAAGAAAGAAAGAAAGAAAGAAAGAAAGAAAGAAAGAAAGAAAGA
>JAZGTK010008979.1:0-17716 GCA_036877625.1 Ambastaia sidthimunki | reverse complement strand
ATATGCCCATGTTAATCAGATCATTACAAGTACAGAGAACACACAAGGTTAGTTTGGGGAGCACAGATGCACTCATACACATATACACCAAAACACAATCTGACATACAACCCTGATGTGTATGCAGACATTCAGAGAAAAAAATGATGTTAATAAAATTTGTTTAGACTTTTCCTTTTTGGAAAGATTACATTTGTTAAGTTGAAATTAACACCAATCTTTGCAACAGACAAATAGATATATTATGAGCGTTGTGTTGTGTAGTGACGTAAGGGAGACAAAGTGCTTGGTTTGTGCAGTGTTAAAAATGACTATAGTTTATGACTATATGAGACTGGCTATAGCGATAAAAATGTGTATTTTAAATAAATACATGTATTTTAAAAAGCATATATAAGTTTGTATTATGTGTCCTTTTAGTCTCTTTTAGTGTATTTATTTTTAAAAACCTGAATAAAGTCTTAAAAATAACACTGTTGATTGATTGATATTGTGTTACTACTTTGTTACTATTTGTCCATTACAATTCATCACTGTTATTGATAATTGTCTATACCATTACATTAATATAAGTTTTTAATTAATTTTAAGTGTTCCTTAAGCGTCTTGCTTAAGAAATACTTGCTCGACACTTCTGACGTTATACACATTTTGCTTCGGGCACTGTACTGTTTACAGACTCATTGCGTTTAGTGTTTGCTGTAAGACCATGGCAGTGCGCCTGCGCACAGTAGGCCATGTTGTTGTAGTTCGGTGGGTCTGGATCGTCATATCCCACCGTTACTGTATGTCTCAGCAGTCATCGCCCCCTCCCGTTTCTGCCATCGGGACCTCGTAAATACACCGGAGGGAGCGAAAGGTGAATCGCACAATGAATTTAAGTTTGGATCTGTCGCGGAGAAACCCACAGGAGGACTTTGAGCTGATCCAGAGGATCGGGAGCGGAACGTATGGAGATGTCTACAAGGTATCTACATCAATACACTGGCCGTGTCCCAAAACCTATCGAGATGCCTACATAGACTGCATTTTTGGACGTTATATGCGCTTGATAAACGTTCGAAACACGCCTATGTTGCTTAAATATGTTGTCCAGTTAGTGTCCGAGACACTACAGCTTAACTGACCACTATAACCAGTGTGTGCAGGCGATAACAGATGTGTGTTTATGTTGAACCCGAGTGTATCTGCGTTTGTAGCAATGTTGCATCTGTGATATGGTGTAATATCATGAAAGGCTCTAGAGGTCTATTTTCCGTATTAAATAGGGCCTAGCAGCTCTGTTTCGCCATAGAGAAACAGTGCAGGGCTGTCAGCCCCGAATCCCAGCATCTCCTTTATGCTGCCTTGAATTATGTGCAGTAAATAAAGAGAGAATAGACCAATATACTACAGAGAGTCCAGAATGGACTGTGCTGGAGCAGATGGTCACTACTAAATGGCTGTTGTCTGGTTTGTTTAAGGGATCTTGAGGGGTAGGGCAAGTGTTTTCTTGTGAAAGCTGAAGATTATGCTGAAAAACTGTCATGCTCTGTGTTCGTAAGAAACATTAAATGTGTCCGACTTCCTCTGGTGACAGGAAGTTGCTGAACTTTAAATTGCAAGTGTGAGTGTGTGTTTGGCCACAACTATGTCCATCCTGTTTGTTCATAATTGTTCCCTCTTCCTGGGGTTTTATGGTGTGCGTGGGTGAGAGTGTGTGATTGTGTGTTGGGTGTCTGCCATAAAATTCACACATATTCACTCAAACAGAGCCTTTCCTGAGATCTCAAGACAAGAACGACGGTATTGTAGGTGGAGAGTTTAGTGGGTTCATCTACCATGTCTAAGATCTAGGAACAGTCTTACTAAACCATCAAACAACACTTTGAAAATATTTTTCAGGAGACTTAAGATAGGTTAGTACTGGCAGAGGCCCCAGCCTCAGCTCTACCCACATGTGTGAAAGTTCACGGGGTTTAGAAAGCCTGTGGCAATCTTTGCCCAATGCCTTAGTAACATCTGAAGTATGGCTGTTTATTACCATATCATTTCATTTGATTACTTGCATAGATTGATTAATGGGCCAATCAGAGTGTCAGTTATATATTTAATAAAGTGAAGGAGCTTCAAGCTTATTCATTAGAGAGAGAAATGCCTCATTGCTCTTGGAGAGGCCGTGTGTGTGTGTGTGTGTGTGTGTGTGTGTATGCGCTGAAAGTTTTTTGATGTTCTCCTTGTCCTACTTTTGATAGACATCATACCACTGTGAACATCAATGCACGGATTTCATAACAGCCTGTCATGTACCAGTATTTTTAGAAGTGCTAAATGAAATACCATGAAAATAATAAAGTTTTCTCTCTCTCTTGCCCTCTCTCTGTCTCTTTGTCTCTGATGACATCATCTTCACTTCTGTTTGGCAGACAGATGTCTCTTAGTTCAGTCCTACAGACAAAGCCATTGTGTATTTTTGTGTTCTTTGAACAAAAATACTTAGTATGTTACTTCCAGAAAACCCTTTCAAAATACCTCTAAATGCTCATATGTACCAAACAATTATTAGTGTACAATTTAACCAAGAGTGTCTGGACCACATTGATTTTAAAATATAGGTTAGATCCATATAAACCAGTATGAGCATTCATATGGTTATTACAGTTCTAGAATCAGTGAGCATTTAGCACTAGGGCTTGAATATGTTGTTACATGCCAGCTAAGCTCACAACAGCTTCATCCGCTAATACGTTTTCTTCTTTCTTTTTTCAGGCTCGTAATGTGAACACTGGAGAACTGGCTGCTATCAAAGTCATCAAACTTGAACCAGGTGAGCTGTCCCAGAGGTGTTTAACTTCCTGTAGACTCTCCCTATCCCTGTCCATCTATACCTCAGGTTAAATATTACTACTGCAGCGTGTTCATGCATATCGTAAATAGAGAGATTGTAATCTTTAAGGTTTTAGCCCAGAATCACAGTTTCCATGATCTTTTGATAGGCTGTATGCAGTTTTCCATCCGCCTGTGTTTGCTGCATCACCTTTTGTGCACTTTGCAAATGTCTGAGTTAGTCTGTGGATACGTTATTTGATTGGTTGATTGATTCGTTTGCAGGAGAAGACTTTGACGTGGTGCAGCAGGAGATTATTATGATGAAAGACTGTAAACACTCAAACATTGTGGCGTACTTTGGCAGTTACCTCAGGTACATACACACACACAGAATTACTCACCTGCACGTCTGTTAGCTGGTAGAGTTTTCACACATTTCACCTTCCAGGTAATATAGAGGCATTTGAAATTTCAGCTGAATGAAATGTGCCTTTTTTTGTGGTAACCTGTTCTTTATCTCAGTCCTTGAATGGTATCTTTTGCTATCCATTGAAATACAACCTGTACCTGCACCATTCCAGGCTTGATTAATGGATGTTTTAATCTCACTGTTTCAGGAGAGATAAATTATGGATCAGTATGGAATATTGTGGCGGGGGCTCACTCCAGGATATTTACCATGGTAACCATTGTCAAACAAAAACAAGAAGCCAAAACAGCAGTTTGAAATGCATTTATCCCTTTGAACTTTTATTAAGCCATGCTTACCATATACCATGTACATTTATATCTGTATCTAACAGTTACAGGCCCCTTGTCAGAATCCCAGATTGCATATATGTGTCGGGAAACACTGCAGGTAAATACACACACATTTATTGTGAAAGGAGATGATTGTAAGGGATTAAAGTGGTGATGTGGGTTTATGTGTTCATTTCAGGGTGTTTACTATCTCCATAACAAAGGCAAGATCCACAGAGACATAAAGGTAAAAACTGGCTGTCCACGCACACATAAATCTCACTAAAGGGGGTCAGTTAGTCAGACATTCCTCACATTTTTAACATAAATACTGTCATGTAGGATTTCTAGGGATGATAAATGAGGGGTCTCTTTCAAATGGCGACATCTTGTTTCAGAGTGGGGTGATTAACAATGTCACTATTTTTGTAGGGAGCAAATATTCTGTTGACGGACAATGGCTACGTTAAGCTAGGTAAGACAACGCCTCCCGTGAACTAGTTTCCACTCATACAAAACTGGTAAATTTCTCGCTCACACCTTTTGTTTGTTTTATTCCAGCGGATTTTGGGGTTTCAGCTCAAATATCAGCCACATTAGCAAAGAGAAAGTCCTTTATTGGAACTCCATATTGGTATGGCAGCCCTCCTCTGTCTCTCATTGTATTGTAGTATTTATTAAATCATTTATGAGCTCAATAAAAATATGAATCTCTCCTTGTCTTTATTTGCAGGATGGCACCTGAAGTGGCAGCCGTGGAGAGGAAGGGGGGCTACAATCAGCTCTGTGATATCTGGGCTGTGGGCATCACAGCTATTGAGTTAGCAGAGTTGGAGCCTCCAATGTTTGACTTACATCCCATGAGGTGCGTGTCCTGTGGCTTGTTTTGATTAGATTGCTGCATTCCATTGTTGCGTTACCATGGTGATACCTGTAGGATAGGTTTTGGTTTTCGCTAAATTAATCAATCCTTACTCAGTAATTTTCTTGACAACTCTGCAGTTTGCTGGGGAATTAGCGTGAATTGCCAGACTTTTGATTATCGTCACAAAGTCTGGTCCACCCTACAGCTTTATTTGTACAGTACCACACTATTTTTTCTTGTGTTTGTGTTTCTCTCAGAGCACTCTTCCTAATGACCAAGAGCAATTTCCAACCACCCAAACTGAAAGACAAAGTCAAGTGGTAAGTGTGTGATTGCGTGATCGCAATTGCATTAGATTCAAAATACAGTTTGCGTTTGAAAGACAGAAACAACAGTTGTCAAGGATGATAAATTTAGACTCATCCAATGTTTTTGGCTTATGAAGGACAAATAATTTCCATCACTTTGTGAAAATGGCTTTGACTAAAAATCCAAAGAAGAGACCCACTGCTGACAGATTACTACAGGTAAGATTACTACCCTCACTTTCTTGAGAAAATGATTCTGATTGGCTCCTTTAGAGGATGTTGCTGATTGGTTCCTTTAGAGAATGTTTTGTGATTGGCTTCTTTAGATGTTGTTTTTAATTTCAATCCATCACATCTGTTGTTCACAGCACCCATTCGTTACGCAGCCACTTAGCCGAACTCTTGCTATTGAGCTACTGGACAGAGCCAACAACCCTGACCACAGCACACACAGTGATGCAGATGAGGATGACATTGACCCAGAGGTGAGGTCATATCTCTGGTACGTAACTTTATCCTTAATTAACTGGTGGGAAACCATGATAGGGCTTTAAACTGAAGCACTGATTTCTGATTGGTTGTTTCTTTAGATGTATCCTAAATGAAGGCAGGCAATTGGTTCTGCCAGATGGCAGGTACTGGTGTGGTTTACTCACACTGGAGTGTGCATACAACTGTGTGTGTGTGTATGTAAAAGCTTGTGAATTTGAGTTTAACACAATGGCAGTGGCTTGCAGTGCTGTGTTGAGGAAAGTTTGGGTGGATCTAAAGCAGTTTAGGAAATAATGCAAAAAAAGGTTTTGGAAATGCAAAATTCAGATCTTCAGAAAAGCTGTGTGTGCAACTTAACTCGTTAACTATGCATTAAAGTTGTCTTAAACTATGCATTAAAGTTGTCTGTTTGGTTTGTGTGTTTACAGTCTCCTGTCTCAGTTCCACACCGAATCCGTTCGACCAGTAGGAGCTCAAGGGATGGAAAGACTCTGTCAGAGATAAACTGTAAGTCATATGAACTGTAATAAGCCCAGGAATTCTCAGACCGCTTTAAACCAGACAGAAGTCAGACGTCTGTGTGTCTCTCTCATAGTTGATAAGGTGAAGTTCGACCCACCTCTGAGGAAAGAGACAGAGGCACATCATGAGATGGTTTGTGACATTATGTTGTAGTTTTATTGTTTTTTGGCATGTTCCTTTGGCTTTACTTAAATGACTTATTTTGTCTTTTTGACTCATATAGGATCTGCCTTTAGAGCCCCAGAGCATTCTGGGAAATAACAAGTGAGTTTGATTTTTGGTTTATTTGTGGGTTTTTACTAAGGATGTGAAAAACAACATATTTTAACTGACTAGTGGGAGAGTTGGCTCAATTATTTGTACATAAACCATCTTAACCATCTTAAGCCCTGAGTAATTAGGCTGGTTTAGGCTTCACCTAAGACTAATCATTTCTTAAATATCTTGTGTGGAACAAAAAACACAGACTGAGATGCAAATACGTCTTTTTGCATGTGCATGACTCACTAAGCAACTTTACTAATCAACTAGCTAGTGGTTGGATGATTGGATCTTCTTTATACTGATGTGTTTGTGAGTGTAACAGTGTTTCTCTCATTACTTTTAAGGAGTCTGTTAAGATCTGTTGCTGAGGAACTTAATCAAAGGTACAGTACAGCCCCCACATGCCACTTTTGATTGGTCAGTTAAACTGCTATGCAAATAAGTCACCTCTGCAGACTCATCCCCTCTGCTTGGCACTAAGACGCTACACTTACTGTTGAGTGTGTGTGTGTGTGTGCACTGTAATCTTCTCTGGCTGCTATGCCTTCTTAGCCTCACCCTCTTCATCTCTCTCAGGGGTCATGTGACACATTTAGAGGATGAGGAGAAGGATGAAGGTGATGATTTGCAGTAAGTGACAGGAGAAAGTGTTGTGGAATGTGTTTTATTCCACCAACACCCATGATTAGTGTCTCTGTCTGTTAGTGTGAATTGGATGTAAGATTGCAGGTTTGTTTTGTAGTGTGTTTGGTTTATAGTTGCTTGCTGGTTCAGATTTGCATGATCCATGTGAATTATTGTGCATTTATGTTTTTGAGTTGGTCCCTTGTGAGTGTTAATGGGAAACCAAGAGACTTTAGTATTTATTTAACTTTCATTATAAGATTTACTGTACTTTATTAGTGGTGCTTGCTAAGGCATTAGTTTGCATACTCAAGGCTAGGGGCTTGTTCAAATCTCTAATCCTAAGTATTAAACTTTGGAACTTTGGAATGTGCTGCGGACATGTCACATGCATGATACCTCAAACTGTGTGAGACAATAGGAATTGTGCTGTAACTTTCTAAGCATTCGGGATTACAGTATTTACATGGCAAACATTACAGGATGGACTTGAGTCATATTTCCAGACTAGAATATCATAGCGACTTGGAAATCTCCTTGTTGTAGAGTTCCCTAGCAACCACAAAACACTTTAGCAACCACATAAAAACACCCAGGTAAACAACAAGACCCCACCATCCACAAAATACTTTTGAACAGGTTTTGAACAGGTTTTATATATAATTGCACCTAATTACAGTGTGTGTTGGTGATTCTGATTATGTATTATTCAGTTAGTGATTTAATTTAATCAGACATCTGTTTTGATCTGCGTAATGATTTGGTGATTAGCCAAGTCATCTTAACTACGGAAGATGAAAATAGATCGTTTTTATTTTCCCCTAGTTTGTACAGACATTCAAAATCCACAAACCGGTTCCAGTTTGTGTTCCTAAAAGTTTCATAGAAGTGGAACTCTAAGCTCTGTACTGGGTAGATTAACTCTGTATGTGATTGTATTCACCACTAATTGTGTCTTGTGTCCACATTCTGTTTGCCAGTCCTTTACTTTAATGACATTGCATATGCCTGTTTGTTGTCTGATCGTATCCCTGTGCAGGTTTTCATTATCTGAAGTTACTTTTCTATTGGTCCTTGCATCCTTTTCTGTGTTACCACATCCTGGTTTATTAGTAGTATTTTATAGATCTTTACAATATGATTTTGTGTGTTCTTGTAGCTCTAACTCCACATCAACCATGAGGCCTAAAGTCCCGCCCCCTCTACCACCCAAGGTAAGTGTTACATACAGGCACACTTTATTAACACATATACTTCAATTCTCTCACAAAGTCTCACTGTCTCTCTCTCTCTCTCTCTTTTTGCTTTCTAGCCAAAGTGTCTGTCTCCCGCTCAGAGCAGTACAGCCTCAGAGGACAGTAGTGGAGAGGGAACCATTAAACGTTGTCCACCTTCCGCAAGCTCCACCCCTCCAGCTCGCCCGGCTTCCTGTGTGCCCCCCAGACCGCCACCTCCTCGCCTGCCTCCACACAGACGCAGTAGTCTAGGTAACAAACCATCTGAGCATGCTCAGACACAGCCAGCAGGGGAAGATGGGATTTATAGGTTCTGGGAATGGCTTCATGTTGAACCACAGGATGAACAGAGTAAGCTAAGCACCGCCCACTTGATAGAATCTCTCCTGTGATTGGTAGATAGACGTGCCAGTCTTCCTCAATTTCTTGTGCGTTTTAAATTGCCAAGTTTTGGAGTCCCTAAACAAGATAGCTGTAGCTTTAACTTAGTTTACTTGAGAGCTTCCTAGATGGCTTTGTGTGTTAGATAGATTATTATGAATACAGGACAAATCATAAAATATGTGTGTGTATGTGAAGGTAATGGAGTGGCTGTCCAGGAGAATGGAGAAAGAGAGAGAGAAAGACTCGCCTCTCTTCCTGCATCCAATTTACAGGTCCGATTCCTCTCTGGGTTTGTTTTGTGTTATTAGGTTACTTCTGCTTATTTTTAAGTAGAAGTTTAAGGTATATTTATACCTTTTAAGTTTAAGGTATATTTATATATGTGTGTGTGTGTGTGTATGTTTCTCTTTTTGTAGCAACCAGTTAGTAATGGCCTGCCACCAACCCCTAAAGTACACGTGAGTCGTCCATCTCTTTATCCGTCTCTTTATTCTCTTTAATCTTTATTCTTACTCAACTCAATCTTTCATACACATATAGACTAAAGAATGCATCAACAAATTTAAATGAACACAAACTACATAACAACTGACATGCTGACATGATGTGGATCTTTCTTTCTGCTTTTCAGATGGGAGCTTGTTTCTCTAAAGTGTTTAATGGCTGTCCGCTGAAGATACACTGTGCCTGTTCCTGGATAAACCCAAACACCAGGGGTGAGAATCAGCAAATGCAGACCTGAATCAGTATGAATCCCAATGAATCTGAATCACAATTCTGATCTGTTCTGGTTTCTCTTGTGTCTGTGCATCAGATCAGTATCTGATTTTTGGAGCCGAGGAAGGAATTTATACCCTGAATCTGAATGAAATCCATGAGAGCACTATGGAACAGGTAAACACATTGTGATGTAAATGCATTAATATGGTACACATGCTCTGTTTCTTTATCCGCTGAAGGATCTTTGACCTGAGTAATAATGTACTTTTATTTTAATTTATTTTAAAATAAGATCCTGTGGGATTATAAATGGGATTCTGAGTAATGTCTTGTTGAAATCTTCTGCAGCTGGTCTCACGGAGGTGCACAAGGGTGTATGTAATGAACAACTGGCTGCTCTCTATATCAGGTATGAAGGGAAGCCATATTGAAAAATATAGCTATTCCTGTACTGGTAGAGTATACTCAACTAGTATTGTGCTAACAGCACAATGGTCGTGGGTTCAATTCCCAAGAAACACATAGTGATAAAGTGTATATATATTAATGGCTTGAATGTGTTGAATGTGTAAAAATGTTAAATAGAAGTGTCTGCCAATGAATGAATGAATAAGAAAAGGAAAGATTTACTCTGTGTAAATCTTATTTACAGGTAAAGCATCTCAGCTATACTCATACAACCTGATGGGTCTCTTTGAACAAGCTCGACAGATGCAGAAGTTACCTGTTGCCATACCAACACATAAACTCCCAGACAAAATCATCCCTCGGTATGACCCAGGCTAATTTTTACTTTTATTTTTGTAAGACTTCTGCTGTTATTGGCATGAATCAAAGGGACTACTGTGTCTAAACAATGGCAACATTCAGTATTATTGTAGTTTAGATGTGCGTGTGGTTTCCTTAAATCTGTATGTTGCATTTACACAATCATTTTAATGTTTTTCTTTCAGGAAGTTTACTGTGTGCAATAAAATACCAGATACCAGGGGTTGTCAGAAATGCTGTGTAGGTCAGTACCACCATCACACACACACCAACACATATATATTAACACACACACACATTCTTCAAAAACTAATATGTTTTCATTCTTTACATACAAACAGTTAAATGAAACATTTTGTGTGTGTGCGTGCAGTGCGAAACCCATACACAGGTCATAAATACCTATGTGGAGCTTTCCAGTCTAGCATCATGCTTTTTGAATGGGTGGAGGCCATGCAGCGCTTCATGTTAATAAAGGTGAGCGAGACAAACATAGCAAACATGGTACCTTCACGCGCATGAGTATAATCATGTGTATCTGTGTGTGTTCAGAGTATAGACCTCACATTGCCGTGTCCATTAGAGGTCTTTGAGATGTTGGTGGTCCCTGAGCAGCATTATCCTGTGGTTTGTGTGGCCGTCAGTAAAGGCAGTCACCCGGATCAGGTGGTCACGTTCGGGACTGTTGATCCCAACGCTGCCACGCCTGCTTTCACAGAGCCTGGTCAGTACCACACACTGGTTCTCCATTCAGAACGGAATCACTTTATTTGGTTTGCTTAAAATAAGATTTTTGGAATTTTCGGAATGTTGCTTCTAGGTGAATGAATGTTTGTTGTGCTAATGCGTTCGCAGAAACACCTCAGACATGCGTGATACATGTGACTCAACTGGAGAAAGACACTGTTCTTGTGTGTTTAGATCGTAAGTAAATATTATTACAGGAAACTTGTGTGTAGACCCACACCCATATAAGCACATTAATTCAAATTAAGATTCTATGTTGCTTGGCAACCTTAAAAAGCCTACAGCTACTGTTATTAAATAGTGATTTCACCTTCTAACTCCTGACATTTCTTGCCTAGGTAAAATTAATTAAGTTTGTGGCCTGTTTTGGCTTGTTTCTTTATTATATTTCATATAAGCACATTTGAACCTGTTAATGCCTCCTGACAAACTGCAGATGTTTGTGGACTCTATACTGAACCTGTAGATTCATGCTCAAACTTGCATTTACTCCTGATTTTTTTTCCTTCTCTTGCAAGTCATTACTTGTGATCATTTTTTCTTTTTAAGGGTGCATAAAACTGGTGAATTTGCAGGGCAGGTTAAAGTCTAACAAGAAACTATCAACTGAGCTTACTTTTAACTTCCAGATTGAGGCAATAGGTAAGCGTGACTGAAAAATACCATTTAAACAACGAATGTATTTTAGTCTTGTTTAATGAAGCACTATTATGTGTAATAATCACACAGATTTGTGTTTTCTTTTTAAGTATGTTTGCAGGACAGTGTTTTGGCGTTTTGGAAGCATGGAATGCAGGGCCGAAGCTTTAAAAACAGTGAGGTGTGTGATGTGCCTGTTGTCTTTTTAATTTCAGGAGCGAATATGTGTGTTTTGATTCAAGTCAAAAACAGATGCTGTAGATTGTGTGCACAGCAATACTATACGCAACAAATTAACAAAGACGATTCTCTCCGTTTTAGGTTACGCAGGAGATTTCTGATAACTCGCGAACCTACAGGCTGCTGGGTTCAGACAGGTGAGAGATCTCCAGTATGTTCAGTACCACACCAGCATCAGGCTTGAACTGCTCAGTAATCATTTCTGTCTCTTTTTCAGAGTGGTGGTGTTAGAAAGCAAACCCACAGAAGACCCAACGGCCAAGAGTAATCTGTACATCCTCGCAGGTCACGAGAACAGCTTCTAACAACACAGGAACTACTGACACACACTCTGCCTTAACACACACTACATAGTGCACACTACAAAGTACACGTTATTGAGACATGAATACACCTCATTTTCATCAGTAATGCTACTGAATATACAGTGAAAACAAAAGTAAAACCAAACACAACACATACTGTTTAATACACAAACGGTTCAAACCAAACACTACTGATCAAAGTTGGCTTGATACCAAAATTTTGTCTTTGGTACGGTACCGAATCAATACCTTGATTGTTAAATATGCTTGATAAATGTGCATATTCTGTATTGGGATCATTTACTAACTAATAATAATAATTTACTAACTAATAATTGAGTTATATAGCAAATATGCTTTTTGCATAAAGTAATGACACTGAGAGCCAAACTCAGCAGCGTAAACTATCCTGAATTTAAAGAGTGTCTGTTTTTGGTTTGTCTCATATAGTCTTCTTCTGTTGCAAGAGTGTGCAAGAGAATCGCTTATTAGATTCTATTAGATCCTAAACTATAACTTTACTTTTCCAATGTCACACTACCTAAACTGAGCAAAATGGCAACAGGTACCAAAATTAGCAAAATGTTGATATTGTACCGTTTAATTCTTGGTACGCTTTTTTGTTTTTGTACCTGTATTCCACTTAATCCTATAGATGTGATTTAGAAGATTTAAAGAATTTCTTAAAGTGAAATCTTACAAACAGTAAGCACACAACAGTTGTCTAAAAGACAACAAATAGCCTGATTTTATATCTGGTTTTACAAATATAGGACCATCTTGTTAGCTTCCTAGCCTTCAGTACTGCAGTAAACAAACGGCTCTCTTTGTCTTACTAAAACTCATATCACCATCTTTTTCTCTCTTCCTTTATCCTTTGGTCTCTCTTTATATCAAAGCAAATATTTGATCCAATATTGTGTCTCATCAACTGTACATTATCTTATTAACACCATAAGAATAGATAGAGGAGCTTTTTCATGCTGGTCCTGTCCTATATAAACACACGTGTACTTGTGTACTTGTAGACTTGCGATGACCATTGTGTGCACGATTCTGTGAAGTTTATGAGACCGTAGCATGTTCCATTTGTCATTTTAGGTTTCAGAAGGGTGCTTAGCATAGCAGTGCCATTGTTAGTAAATGTTAGTGGTGTGCTGGCCCATACTCTGAATTTGTCCTCTGTATTTAACCCATCCAGTTAGTGCACATACTGCAAACTGAGAACAGAGCAGTGGGCCGCACTACAATTCTAAACAGGCTTGCACAAGTTCTATAATGAGTCCGTTTGCATGATTGTTGAATATATGCCTGTCTCTAGGTGGCGCCATTGCATCCTGACCTTAAGTTATTCAACTTGTGCTACAGAGACATTCTTTTTAATCTTCACACTGTTGCACTAATCGGTCACAGTTTTGGTTGATATATCATTGAATTATTAAATTAAGTGCAGCCAACATAAATATTTTACCCAGTAACTATAACTATTGTAGTGGCATGGTACCAGTGTCAGAAATTAATTTTTGCATTGGGAGCAAAATTTGCCAAAATTATATAATAATTTATACCTTGGTACTTTGATATATTTACCATGAAATTTTATTTTTAACATATTCATACACCACAGTATTTACAGGGTGTTTCAAGAAAATTCTGGTGTATTTCCTTGGTGCATGTCTGCTCTTCATTGGAATTACCATGGAATACATCCAAAAATCAATAGTATTACCATGGTACCATGTCCATGGAAGATGTTTAATGAATTTCTAAAGTTTGTCTGGTTCAATATTGTAATCTGTGATTCTGTTTAGAACATAGGCTTGTCATGTCTCACACTTGAAATGAGCCAATTTGGAAACCTGAAAATTTGTTTTATTTTAATATTTATACAGAAAAGCCAAGTGTTGTGTTAAAGTTAGTTACCAAGCACTGTTATTGAGGATTTGCACATAGGCTTTGTCAGATACACTTGTGCTCTGTGTGTGTTAACAAGTGAGTGCACACTTATTATCTCAATAGTTGACACAGTGGAGCATAACAGAGTTCTGTGATGCTGAGAAACACTATTATACTATTTATCAGGTTGACTGTAAATCTTACAGGAAGAACACAGTGTCATATGAATGCAGTATATGTAAATATGAAAGTGGAGTTGAGGAAAAGAGATTTTTCTGGAATGTAGTTGTCTGTTAAAATTTATAGCATTTTCATCTGTTTGTACAATGTATCTGAATACTAGATGTTCATTCCTTCACAGAATAACCAAGTCATGTTTTGTTTCGTGAGTGAATGACAAATTAAGCATGTCATGTCTACCTCTTATATGCCTTCATAAACCTTCGATAATCCTCCATTGGGCATGTAAATGCTGGTCCTGTCATATTACAGCTCTTTAGTTCTGGACCTTTAAACAAGATAAAACCATGTCTGAGCCTAATCCTCGGTAACATTTAATCTGTGTGTTTGAAAGTCACAAATGTAATACCTGATGCTTTGAGTTCAGAGCGTGTAAACTACTCCAGTTCCACTACAGTTCTCTTAATGTGATACACATGTTATGTATATAGTGTAAAATAATTTGAGTTTTACAGACTGTATAAAGCCAATATTTTGTTTCAAATGTGAAACTCTTTTATGAGATTTAACACATTAAACTAAGGTGAGAAAAGAAAAAAAATGAAACTCTGATTTGTGTTTTTATTGTTATTCAAAACATACAAACACACACACAAATGAATAAAAATAAAGATAAATATTAAAATGGTAAGATTTTGGTGGTTTAACTTGTGAATTATTGCCATTAACATTAGAATGTATTTACACATTGAAAATATACATTTTGTGTATGGAAAATGCACAATATTTATGTATTTAGCAGTATTTGTGTCAATAAGTCATCAATGTTGTAGTTGTTTTGGATAATAGTTCTGCATCCTGCCAATGTGGTCAAGCTGGACAGAAGATTAATAAATCTATAAGTATAAGTGAGATGTGTGTAGATCCATATCATGTACATAAACTGTTTTATGGCTCAATAACCCTCTCATGTGTAATGCAAATTGATTTATCATGCAAAAACAAAAGTTTCTTGTGTACTACATCAGAAAATGTGTTTTCTTGTGTCTAAAACAGTTTAAACCGCAGTTCCTTTGTCAATATTTTCAGCGTGAGTGGTTCTGTTTGACTCCATGTCTCCACTGTTTGCACCCTCAGCTTTCACTGTTGTCTTCTCTTTTCCATCACTAGACCTGACACACACACACACACACACACACACACACACACACACACACAGGATATCACTATTATAAGCCCATTCTAAATATTTTAAACAGTGGAATTTAGTGAGCCTTTTAACTCTCCTCTGACTCACTTCTTCTTAAAAAGCTTTTTGAAGGAGTTTCTAAATCCTTTCCCCTCTTTTCTACTACGTTCACTCGGGGGTGTGTGGTCATAATCATCAGACACACCCTTTAATTTAAGGTCCTCCCACCCTAGGCTTCTGGGATCCTGAGAAACAAACAGTAAATACAAACACATGCTTTTACAGAGCAATGCTTTTAACAAACTGCTCTTACATTCAATATGTAATTTGGGATGTATGTGTACCTTTTGATGCATTGGCCGTGGCTGGTCCTCAGAGTCGGTGTGTACCTCATATCTCTGTTTTGGACTGCTGGGTCTCAGTCTTGATTTGGCACTTGACTCACGCTCCAGCCTTGGATGGGCACGATTTTTCATCCGGTGGGCGTGGCTATCAATACTGTCCATTTGCAGGCCATTCAGTGATTTGCTCTTTCTTTGCACTGCCTGTAGGGGGTGTGGCTTCCCAATATCTGCTGAGTCAGGTGACACACAACCTCTGTTGGGCCTATAAACCGTAACCCCACTACTTTGCCCCCTGCTGTTGGACTGGTTAGGTGGGCTATGGGAAGGGCTACAGCGCACAAAGGCAATATCAATACTGGAATCAGAAGAATGGGACGGACTTGAGCAGTGGCGGTCTCCTCCATATGGAAGGAAGGCACCCAGATCATCAGCAAATCCAGATCCGACTCCCTCAGTTTCCGGAATGCTGCGCAGAGGGACCGGTACTGCTTTGTGTCGAGGGTCAGAATCAGGGATTTCTGGATCATAGTGGTACGGCGCTGCTTCGTAGTCATGGTAACGTTCGTTATGCCGCAAACCTTGAGAGGGATCACTTAGAGAAATATACACAGAGAGAAAAATAAGTTCCTAAACAGCTCAATGAAGAGTTTATGTTTGGTTGGTGCTGGTAATTTCTACTCACGTTTGTGCATTGGTGCTACTGTAGTGTTTCGCACTTTCGTAGTCCACTTTATAAAGCTGTCTCACACCAGATCTGACAACAGGTGATAAATACTGTATTGCTTATAAATTTACGTAACTCTTGCAGAATAATGCTTATCTTTTTTAACAAGAAGGATCATAAGACTTAAGAGTTGCAGTGGATGTTTTGTCTTGTATAATGTACTTCAATAGCTGTTGTGCAGCTTCTTAATGTCAGTGATAAATAAAGACTAAATGCAATATATATGATCACACACATACAAATCACACTTATTTGGGTTTAAATATTGACTTACCTGTTCAGCTCTTTTCGGCTGTGTGAGGGACGCTCCTGCTGGTGTGTGCACAGGTTGTGTGTGTGTTCTCGCAGTGCATGACTGTGTGTGAGGAGATCCTGATTGTGTTGTAGTAGATGGCTGAAATGGGTTGTGAAAGATCGGAGTTGTTGCACACACACAAGCAACAGGTAGTAATCTGGATGCTCTGATTCAGTTTGTTGTAACAAACTCTGCAACACACACATACACACACACACAATCATGTACACAGCAGATTCAATCTTTTGGATTGGACAGTTTTGTAAGCGGCACAGACGTATACAGTATGCAGTCAGAAGAGGCAAACACAAGCAAGACTTGACCAAAATTATTTCTCAAATGCCACTTTATTAAAAATGCATTAAATACACAATAGGCATGGCTAAATATGCTGTTAGCATGACCGTAAGGAGACATTTGCTCACTTGCAGGAGTGTGTGGTATTCTGGCATACGCTGGACAGGCTGCAGAAGCAGAGAATACAGCGAATGGCGTGTCTCATCTCCTGTGATGTCACTCTGGATTAGAACAAATCAGCAAATCAGAAAGCAGCTTTGCAGAACAACCTCAGCACATACAATAAACTATCATTTAAAATGGAAGTCATTTATAGAAACAGAATTTAACATCTATTTGCTGTTATTCCTCTTATCAGCTTTAGTTCAGTTCTATAATTAATAAAAAAAACGTAGTATGCTTCCATACCTCCAGTAATCCTACTTTGGAAGAGGAGAACAGACTGAGTACAGTCAAACATTCAGGTAGTTCCTTCAAATATGATACATAGTGATCCAAAAAATCACTCTGCGGAGATACATAACACAACAGCTGAATTACTTTGTCTTAGGAAAATGTTTCTCTTTTCTTTTTTAAGAGACAGATTGTTGACAGATTCATTTTACGTCTTTGCTGGTGAGTCTGAGAAACACATCTCCCATGATTCCTTGCCAGTGGCTCTTCAGAACTCTCTCCTGGAGGAGGTGCAGGAGATCCAGATGCTGCTGAATTAAGAAACGCAGAGAGGAGGGGAACGGCCTGAGAGGAGAAAATACCAGACACATCTCAACACACTGTTTTATGTTACAGTCGTCAAACATGTAAATGCAAAAAACTGAACACATTTAATAGGAGGGCAAATACATTTTTGATTTGTTTCTGGATTAAAAACATTAATTCCATATAGAGTCCCTGCTTAGCTTTGATATTAAGGTGATTGTCAAAAAGTGGCCCAATATATCTGAATTCTTCTTGAATTATGTATGTGTGAGAGAACTATAGTTACCGTTTGTCTTTGGGGATAATGTTCTCTGAGCTATTAACAGTGATGTTGGCCTTTAAGAGGAGAGACAGGTATGACACATAGAGTCTCTCAGACTCCAACAGCTCCAGTGCTGCTGTCTGCCTCAGATCTGAAAAACATGTGATG
>JAZGTK010008978.1:0-17720 GCA_036877625.1 Ambastaia sidthimunki | reverse complement strand
TCATCACAGCTGACACAGTCATGATCACAGGACACACAGCTCATAGTCTCCTCCACTGTGTAGGTCTTAGCAGGACAGTGTTTATAGCAGCCCTCCTCGAATCTGTGCAACAACACAAACACACACATTGTCCCGGAATTTCACACAACTGTTAAAGCACCACAAGAAATTCAGAAAAAAGTTTTTCATTGGGTATTTTACAGATACTGTAGTTGCATATACAAGTTCTAACACATATATTACAACACTTACTTGTAATATCCATCAATGCAGGACAAACAGTGCTTGGGATTGTCTGCAAAATATAGAGCAATCTGTCAACAGTGTTTGGTCATTGATTAAACTAAAGCCAATAATTCTATAAATAAAGGTAAACAGGAAACAGAACCTAGAAGACATTTTGTACATCCCTCTTCACATGACATGCAGGCATCATATTCTGGGTCTTCCACCTCCCCTACACACATACATAGAGAGAATGAATTACTTTGACTAAAATCTTAAAATAACTTAAATCTCTCATGATACTTAAAATTTACCCAGAATTGAAAATTCTATCAGCATCTCATTTTATCTAAAATCTTTTCCATTGAAAATAACAGAAATTGCTTAGCAGGATGTTTTTACATAGAATGAAATATGTTCCAAAAAATAATCAACAGCAAAAACAATGAAACACTCTCAATAGTTCATTATATTATACATTATATTATAAGTCTTTAGAGCTTTTGTGTGAGAATTAATTAATTAATTGTGCAAAAGCACATTATGCACTTGAGAACTTGAAAACTCATAAAGGCTTGAATGAGTAAATAATGATGGTAACTGTTCTATTAAATGTACAGAAAGCTAAAGGAAGCTGTACTGTACCTTCTCCACACTCCAGTGTGTTACATACTCCATCATAGAGGTAGAAGGAGTCCTCACACTTGAGGCAGTGTGTGGCAGAAGAACAGACTTTGCAGTGTGAAGGACACGGCTCACACACCTTCAGTGCTGTGTGGAAATGAGCTTGAGGACAGGCATCCACACACTCACCGTTATACAGGTAACGGTCCACCCCAAACTTATCTACAACACACACATATAAAACACATATTACTAACATCCACACTGGGAGCCGGGGTGTAAAATTATCTTTTGTAAGTATGTGTAACAAAGAAACTGTAAAATGCTGTTAGCAAAAATTTATATAAAAGGGATATTTCACTAAA
The DNA here is from genome assembly GCA_036877625.1 of Ambastaia sidthimunki. Taxonomy (NCBI): domain Eukaryota; kingdom Metazoa; phylum Chordata; class Actinopteri; order Cypriniformes; family Botiidae; genus Ambastaia; species Ambastaia sidthimunki. The sequence goes on along the minus strand of JAZGTK010008978.1, from coordinate 16,506 downwards.
AAATAAAGATTTTACTCACCCTCAGGCCACCTGAAGTGTAGGCAACACAAAATTAGTGCTCACGGCTCCTGCTGATATATTGAGGTCTTATAATGCGAAATGTTTGCATTGTGTCGCCTGTATCTGCTCTATCTGCTAAATCTTAAAGACACAGCACCCACTGACTTGCATTTGTTGAATCACCAAGGACCACGGTTTCATCTAAAAATCTTCCTTACTATTCTACTGAAGAGAAAATATTATCTACATCTTGGATGGCCTGAGGGTAAGTAAATTAACAGCAAATTTTACTTTTTTTTGGTGAACTATCCCTTGAAGTTACAGTGAACTAAATGAACTAGGAGGGTACAGAAGGTCTCACCTGTATCACATCTGGTACAATTAGCAGGTCCAGCATCTACACACTGGGAACAGGTGTGATCACACAGATGACACTGTCCACTGGATGGATACCTCCCATTAGAACAGCTGACCACACAGCTGCCCTCATCCAGCCAACTAAACCAATGAGAGAGAAGAAAATGTTTAATACACTCAGTAAAGGTGGTGGCTGATTTTATAGTTTCTAGTTGATCCAAAGGTCAAATATGCTCATTAGTTGGTCTAAGGTAACCTAAAAGCTTGGATCACCTTGGTCAACAGGCAAACCTACTACCATGTTTCAAAAAACTGTCTTTACTTTAAATTATTTGTTTTTTTTCCAGCAGAGAAGGGAACATCTGTAATTGGTAAAGGTGCAAACATTTCACATTTGAAATAGTTCAAAAATAAGTTGTTTACACCACCCTTTTACCCCTTTTAAAATGGTTTCAAAAGAGCAAAATGTTGTTCTACCCAGAGTTAAAACTGGTCTTAATTTTTTTAAACAGTGTTTAGAAAGATGTTTAGAAAGATTGCCGATTGTTTTTCTTACTGTGTATTGGGGCAGCTCAGGCATTCATCACTTTTTGGACCTTTGCATTTATAACAGGACACATCACATGCATGGCACACTCCATTTTCATCCTGATATTGCCCTGAAGAAAAAAACAAGTGTGACTAGGGCTATTACCATTATATTTGGTGACATTACAATGAACAGGTTGGATATTCTAGAACATAACCTACCAAAATCACAGTTGTGGCTGAGAACACACACTCCGTTCTGTAGTGTGTGTCCATCTACACATGTGCTGCAATTCCCTTTACCTGGTCCAACACAGTCTAGACAACTTGCATCACACCTACACACACACATGCACACGCACACACACACACACACACACACACACACACTTTAGAATATTGGTAAGAGATGATGACAACAGATGAATGAAGAGAGGCTTTAGATCCCACACCTCTTGCATGTGCTCTGAGTCTCTGTGCTATCTGTGTTCATCTGTACAGAATAGAAACCCTGACTGCAGGTGGTCACACATCTCCAGTTCTCCATCATATAACCTTCAGCACAGCGTTTACATGACTCTAGACCTGCAGCTGCACAAAGACATCTTCATGAAACAACATCCAGTATACACTCTGATATACACTGATATAAACAATCTATATCTGTAAAACACCCAAATGCTCTTGACACTCAAGGACTATGTTGCAAATAAATGTTGACACTATTCTTGACACTTGACACTTTTCACTGGAAGCCACAGTAAATAGGTTGTAAATATGGGCATGTGTTAATGTATTCATGATTGTGTCATCAAAACTTTAGAGATTTTGAAATAAGCAGCTTTGTTTTAAATTGAATTTTTGAGTTAGGAAAGTTGTAGTATGCTTACATTTATTTAAAAAAATTATGATTATAAAAGGCCTGTTAAAACACAAAACAGAAAATCTGCAGTAGATTTGGATTTGTGCTGCCTTGGTGTCCTTAAAGAAAATTCCTGTTAAAATCCTTTAGGATAAATCGTTAGATAGAAATTCAAATGAGAATTTTGTGCATATCTGGATAATATTGTTTGACTAAGAATATAGACAATGTAATACAAATGTAAAGCAGGCAAATACAGGTATGTAAAGCAATTAGAAGCAGAATATATAAGTAAGGAAATGTGTTATGTTTTTATGGATTGTACCAGCACATGTAGCACAGGCTGGATGGCAGAGCTCACACGAGTCCTTAAGCTCACTGTAGTAATGGCCCACCTCACAACTCTTCTGACATCGATTACCCACCAGACTGAATAAGACAAAGACAGAATCACTTCTGAGTGCACTGACCAGACACTGAAACAATGATCACAATAACAATGTAGGAGGTTCAACAATTTCATGAAAGTCTTTACCTGGTGCCCTCAGAGCACTCTGTGCAAACAGAGGCTGAGGTACATCTTGTGCATTTCTCACTACATTTCCTGCACACTTTGTCCTCTGCATTAGAAAAGCATTAATTAACACAAAACATGACAAGATTACACCTTCATTTTGAAACTGTGTAATTTCGCTGTGGCTGGCAACCCTGCAAGACATGTCAGAAATAGCAAACTAAGCAATTGGAAAAAATGCTGTGTCATGTTTTGCATGTTTCATAAAACACCAGAGGTCACTCTGTTCATCCTCAGTGTTATGAACAGCATGAAAACACTTTTCTCGTCTACTGTTCTTCCTGTTCCTAGCCTCAGAACTATTGCTACTTGTAAATAGCTTTGTAAAGTACGCTTTTGGGCTTTAAGGGCAAAATGTTAAATGGTATCTTTCTTTTTGTAAGTCGCTTTGGATAAAAGCATCCTTAGTTGTGAAAACATGTAAGATGCTTTGGGTGTATGCTAAGCCAGCAGACCAGTTACTGTAGCTGGACAAAACAAGAAACCTAATCATTGATCAATCCTAGTAAGATGTCATTTACTGTGGTTTAGGTAGTAGCCATCCAGACAGCTGGTCACACAGGTGTTCTTGTCCTCATCCAGATTGTACCCAGACGTACAGCTTGTGCACTGATCACTGCGGCTGCCCAAACATGACATACAGGAGGAGTAGCACTTCTTACACCTCTTTCTATCACCCCAATACCCAGCTGGACAATCTGCCACACAGGTGCTAACAAACCCAGAGAAAAGAAGACCTTCAACACACTGCTGGTTGTGTATTGATATGATTTTTCTTACAATTAAGTGGGAAATAAAATTGGCTGACCGTGTATTGTTTTTGAGCTTTACGAAAAAATGCAGGCAGGATACGCATTGGTGGGGTCCAGGTCCTTCACAGCCATCCTCACTACATTCTGGGTCACATAAGCCTTATGCAGAGGACAGTCAAGACAGGGCCAACATTCAGTATACACATATTCACAGATTTAAATCCTAAATAAGCATCCTGTCTTGTTTTCCAGTAAAACATATCTAAGGGTAAAACAAGATGTATTACAGATACAAATCTTGTAAAATATTAATTTTTTTGTGAGAATTTATTTTGATTGATTATGAGTATATTTGTTTTGTTCTAGTGGGACATATTTTCCATTATTTTAAAGTATAAACCTCCTAAAATGTATTTTATAAAAATTGTTGGGAGGATCTGGGGGCTTTTGCAGCTTAAGGATTGAATTTTAAGGGAAGTTAGATAAGCAAATTTCTAACATAAATATAACTTAACTTTCAGCAACTATGGTTTAGCATACAATAAAGTAACTAGGTCTCCACAGTAAACCTCAGCCATTTTCACTACTTAATCTTAACTTGTTTCTCCAATGGGATTGTTATTAAACTAATAAAAATCACCATTGTATTCCTCTCTGGTCTCATCTTCTGCCTGCAGCTGGGCAGACCGAGGCTGTTCATGTCGAGTATAAGGATGTGTGGACGTCCCATACAGCACCAGAGACCATTCTATCAGCTTCCCTAATGTGCACAACAAAAATGTATTTCCATATACGTTAAGGATAACTATACATAATCAACCATACCATAATCATTACAGTGAACTACCCCACAATAATCCTTCAATCTAAGCCCTGTTTTAATTTACAAAAATAACCACAGTATTACAATTTTTTTTTAGACATGGTATCATGGTAATATTTAAAATAATATAGTTATTTTACTATGGTAGCACCTTGGTCTTCTGTAAAGTACTTTGGAGAAGATATAAATTCCATTTAAATACCATGATACATGAATACTGTGGTGTATATCAAAATACCATGGTTTTATAATATGACACCGTCACTGTGCCATGCTACTGTAAATTTGGGCACCTTGGAGTCGACTGTTTCTCCTTTGAAAGGGACTGTCTCTGATGTCCAGGATCCAGTCCCCTGCTGGTTTTTCCCCCCAGCAGTGAGTTGTCATGAATTCCCATTTAAGGAAGCCCTCAGTGGAGTGATCATTTGCTCTAACCACAACACAATCACAGAATCACTAAAAACAAAAGTCCAGTAATCTCTCAGGGCTATTACTGGTGCAACAGTATGGGCAAATCTCAATTCACAGTATAAACTATTTAATCATAATGTTAATAAAGATAAAAAATATAAAAATCTGTGTTTGAACCTATTGTATTATTTGTAATTTATAATAATTTCTTTAAATTCTTTAAATTCAATAAATTGAAAAACAAATTATCTATGAAAATCAACCTGGGATAATGTTTGATGACTCTTTCATTAAATGTAATGAAAATGTTTTTAAATTATCACATTTTTATCACATTGAAACAACTTGCATGATATGGAAATTAAATAAGTCAAATGTCTATTTACAATGCAATTCTGTAAATAGACAATAGAATCTATTCTGAGTTTTATTAAATAAAAGTTTTATTATGTACTTCTAAGCAATAAATGCTTTTGGAGATAGCAATGTGTGACACTGGTGAACATAAAATACAATGGATAATTTCAAATTATGTTGCTGACTAAAGGCCTACTTTTTATATAAACTTCACTAGTCTGTAAAATTGTGCTTGACCATTTTAGTTGGTTTAAAACACATGGCATAACAAAAGTACAGGAAACAGTAAAGCATATTACAGCAGACATGTTTGGATAGGAAGGGTACAATAATTTTGTTTGTTTGTTTACATTTATTCATTTGGCATATGCTTTCATCCAAAGCAATTTAAAGTGAATTCAAGGTATACATTTTTATCAGTACTTGCATAACGCAATGCTCTACCAGTTGAGCTACAGGAATGCCTGCCTTGTTAAAACAAACAAACCTTTGCCCAATGCTTATTGGCTCTTTTCTCGTGGGCCAATGTTCACTGGTGCCTTTCTCTACTACTCGAAGGTGATAGGGCTGCCAAGCGAGACCCTATATATCAATATATTGGCGTAACGTTGAACTTTACTGACTAAAAGGGAATCATTGTGAGGTTACAAGAAAATGTCTGTTTTATGAACAAAATAGTCTTGGGCACTTACATGTTTACATGTAAGTGTAAACTAATAATAATTACATGTAAACTAATAATAAAACACTGTACATATTTTATGGGTGTTTAAATGAGGTCCTAAGCATTTTAACACTGATGATGCATGAGGACTGAATGAATTCTTATTCTATGACTCCCCTTACTGGACAAAACACAGAACTACAGCCATCATCTAATTACATCATCAACCAAAATCTAATTACAGCAGCCATGTTTTAAAAATGATAACAAATTAGGATTAGTCTAACCTTAAATGCAGATAAAATAAAGTGTATATAAATAAAAAATAAGTGACTACTGCAACCAACAAGCTAGTGTAAGGTTACAAAAATAATATGTTGTCATTATAAAGTATTTATTAACTATAATAAAAATACTTATTGTCATGTGACTGTTTCTAGTGGACAAAATATTAAACTGTAGCCTACACACAGGAGATAAAATGGTTGATCAATTGAACTGCTGAAGACTTTGTCAGACACTTAGCATGTTATCTTTAAATGGCTTGTTTTCAACTTGGCACTTTCAGTGCTTGGGCCCTAAAAAATTCATTTTGAGCCATTCACACCATTCCCTGGCAATCAGTGGGTTAAGGTGGAGCCAGCATCTTGTTACCTGTGTGATGGTGGAAGATGGTGGAAACAAGATGACATCAATACCTGACACAGCCGGTCAGTGTAATGTTTTTTTTATTGTTATTTTATTATTATTACGTTTATTATAACGTGCCACTAATATTGTAGTTATTTAACAGCTGCAGAACTTTTCTGGGTTTTCTGTTGAAGCTCATGAGGCTTGTGTTATTTTATGTATTTTAATAAATCATAAATATCACTTTTATGACTGTCTTGAATTTTGTACCTGTTTGTGAGAAGCTGAGATCTGGTCCCAGATGGTGATGTCAGTGTGATTGATAGATCTCCACGGTGAGGATGTGTGATTGTGATACGTACAACAACATGTTCTAGAGAGACCACACGCTGTAGACGCTGAGCAGAGCAACCTGTGGACTTATACACAGACCTCAACACCCTCTCTGGACTTATGATCCTAAGATAGAGAATGAGAATCTGAGTGAGTGAAAAACTAACCAAGCACCAAATGTAATCATTGATTAGTAATCAATAAAAATGTGATGATTACCTAGCATTGTTGACTGTGTTCTCCTCACACATGTGTTGAGGAGGCACCTGCTTCCAGGTCTCTGCCTCTTTCACCATAGCCTCAGCATCCATCAGCCCAAACCCGTAAAGGTGACTAACTGCATGACAACCAATAAGAACAAACTTTAATGTTATTGACTTCTCTTTGAGTAAAGGCTGCATCCCAATTCGCAAACCTATGCTAAGCACTGTTTATTTTTAGGTTATATTTAACTACTGAATAATTTATACTGATAAACTTTATTAACTGTAACATTAATTCTATTCTATTAATTCCATTTATTCTATTATGCTACATTAATGCACAAGTGTTTTTTTGGATAACATAGACATATTTAATAGATACATTGGAACAAGTATGTTCATTGGCATACTCTTTTCGAAATCATTTGGGACTCATTTCTAATCACAAGCTATGTGGAATAAATAGTGTGCTAATTTATAATTAATTAATAGAATGCAATTTATGATCTGTATAAAATTTGACAGTAAAAATGAAACAATACTTAATACTTCTTGAATAATGTTAGACAAGTGTTGTTTGTTGTATGTTTAGATATGCTTGTTGTAATTTACCATCATATCCAGCTCCGTTGCTCTGCCAGTCTGAGGCGCTCAGGTGACCACGGCGAGATGTTTTCACAATGATGTGCTGAACATCCCTCCAGGTCAAAGATGGGCTGATGACAAAGTACAGAGAAGATAGAAATGTTGGTAACATGCTTTATCCAACAAGTAACCATATTAAACAGGACAGTCACTCTTGATAATGACGAGGGCCAGTAATTTTTGTTCTTTAAGCCAAGGGGCCATATTACTAATTTACACTCACATATTTTGCATCATCTTCCTCAATATTTTATTGAGGGAAATTTTATTGAAGGAACTCAGTGTACAATTAGTTCAATTGTGTGTGTGTGTTTTAAAAATTTTAACTATAAAACTGCAATTATGCTCATTTAAATGGTCAACTTCATCCACAAGCAAATATAAGTGTAAATCTCAATTGAACTAAATGTACACAAAAAAATGTACAAAGGACCTATCTTACAGAACATTTTCAACATAACCTGAAATAAAGTGCTTAACAAAAACATGTTACTACCAAAATTCACATATTACTATTAAAGATATCCCTGACTGAATATAAGAATTTAACCATTCAGTGATAAAAATTACGGTGACGATAACAGTGATTGCCGGGAACGATAGCAACTTCTCCTGGTTTGTGTTAGAATTAACATTAACCTTCCTAATCTTGTTTCTCAAATTTATCAAATTTGACAAGAGCATAATATGGTCCAGCGGGCCGTATTTGAGGATGCTGCGGGCCGTATACGCCAGTTGCCCATCCCTGTTTTAGTGCCTTGAGCAATAGCAATAGTTGGATGACAATCTCCTAAAGCCAGTCATTTGATTATCTGCATAATATCATATATAGTATGAATTATATGTTGGCAGTACTTGGGCGTGCCATCTGAGGATAGACAGTGCAGATAAACCAAACATCTCTGCTTACTTTGCTTCGAGTGTTAAAGCAATGATTCCTGCAGCCATGGGGGCCGATGCTGAAGTGCCAGAGTGCTTGTCAGTGCAACGCTGCCTCAAATCTGTTGTTACCTGAGAACACATATATGCAAAGGGGCCAGTGACAGTCAATTTCTCAAAAACATCAGCAACCAAATTAAGATTGATGAATTACTCACAATGCCCAGGCTATGGCTGTCCCCGCTGCTGTAGGTGGTGGCGATAGTGGAGGCGCACTCCTCCAGGTACCACGGCTTTTGACCACTCTGAGTGGTGCTGCCCACAGAGATGGTGTAGATGCTGTTGGTATAACCGTCACATGAGCAGTGGTCTTGTCTTTGGCCACCATTACCTGAAGCCCACACAAAGATGGAGCCACGCCCCTTTCTGCCCTGAGAACCAGTGGAAGACAAAAAGAGTCATTTCCTTCTGTTTAAAAAAATGAAGAAAAAAAATCACAAGTATGTTGACTGTCCTTTAATAAAAAAATATCTAAGACTGCTTAAAGAAAAAGTGCTAAATATATTGTAACATTGTAACGCTTAGAATTAAATATTATATAATATAATCTAATAAATATTTAGAATAACATTAATATTATTATAAATGTTAAATATTATTTATATAATATAATATTGTTATTGTTATATGTAGTAGTATTGTAGTATTGTAATAAAAAGTGGATTGGGGAAATACATTCCTAACCCTACTAAAAAAGTGGTAGAATGGTAATTAACATGAAACATGGGTCCCTCAAAAATGGGTTTAGTGGTTTAGTGAGATGGTTTCTAATTGATCAGATATGATCAGGTTATTATTAGCTAGGTTATTAACAGCTGGCACCCAACGGTAAACTCTTGATCTTTAGGTCTTTTTCTTTGCCCAGTGGGAGCACAAACACACACTAACTTTGCGGATTCCAGTTTCCAGAGCGAGCCGGGCAAGTGGCCCAGGGCCATCTACTGTTCTGCCGTCATCATCTGGGCCCCAGCTGGAGCTGTAGATGTCAATATACTGTTGCCTCAGACTCAGTGACTGAGCTTCCACCAGGTCAGTCATATCACCATCCAACATACGTACACCTACATTTGAATACAAGAACAAAGAACATGCACTGTTTGATTACATACTTCCATACTACTATATTATCTGCAGTTTGCAGGTTTACTTCCAGAAACCAGACTGTTGAGCTTTGTTTTGCTTGTGACACTTGAATGTAATACAGAAATTACACACCACAGCTACTAGGAGTGTTTAGCATTCCATAATATGTCAAGTTTCACATACTATTTCTTAAGCAGTATACATTGTGTGTTATGCTATAAGGTCAGTCAAATATCACTGCTTAAAAAACAAAAATATTTTAACACACATACCGCCAATTTTTGCATTGTAGGCAATTCCAACTGTGCAGAGGGAATTGTTTGCAGAGGCAGCCACCACACCAGCGCATCTTGTCCCATGTCTTTGATAAAAACAAAAAGAAAGAACAATCCTTAAATATTTTTCTTATTTATCAGTTACTGGAAGATTTAAATGTTGTGGGTGTAAATATGAGCAGATAATGGACAGTATGAGACTGCATTTGGTTACAGTGGAAATGGACTGACTTGTTTTCATTGGTGGCATCATATCTGGGTGTTGGATCAGGATCATTGCCATTAACATCATAGCTGGCTCGAGCATCCTTATTAAAATAGAACAATGCATTATTAATTCACCAGTTATTATACTGACAACATAGGGCTTTACAATGTGTATATACAATGCTTCTTACACCATCATAATTAGTGATAGAAATAAATGGAATAAAGATAATTGGCAGATTAATTTTATCTGTCAATCTGCCAGATTAATCTCATATACGCCAATTTTGAGATTATCTTTATTAGCCAGAAACTATGCCCAATTATCAGATTAATGCAAGCTGATGTTATAGCTATATCACTGTATAGTTATAGCTTCAGTTAAAAAGATTCCAACAGGCTTGTCAATGGGTAATCCAGATTTTCTGTTTAAAAATATTATGTAAAAAAGTAGTGTTTCATTTAATTACATTTAAATTCATCCAATATGCATATCTTCATATATTATCATACATTATACACGATACAGTAAGTAAAACAGATTGGTTAACTAATAAGTTAATAAAAAAACAGCAGTTAATAAAATCACCTAAACAGCAGTTAATAAAATCAACAGCAGTCTCAAGCTAATATCAAAATTTGTGTTTTATGAGAATAGTTGATTCATTCACGAATATCAGAATATGTTCTTACGTAGTTGTGCTTGAGGTCTGGATGCTGTCTTTCTATACCGTCATCCAGAATGCAGACCACAACTCCCTTCCCAGTGTAACCTCTGTGCCATGCTGCCTTGATGTTCATGTCGGTTAAGCAGTTTTGATCACAATGCTGTTAAACACAGATAGCATATTGCTATTTTTTACATTATGATGTGACTATTTTAAAATTATTGATGGTAGCTCCAAGTTTTAATTAATAACTTATTTTACCTTATTTTTTTAGAACGTGTGCTTCCACACAACCTAACTAGCACTTAGTTGAATGTAAATTGCATACTAACAATATACCACATGCTGTCCCACTTAGGGTCATTAAAGATGGTGGTTTGTGTTTGGTCCATCGTGTCGGTCCTTTTTATTCTCTTTTGAACCATCTGTTGTTGGATCCACTCCACCTTTAACATGGAACATATTTTTGATGTTCTACTACATATATAACATGCTTCACAAACCACAGTGTACAAAATGAATAATTGAGTAATTATCATTGGCTCATTTAGTTTCTTGGCAAGCTTGGCAAGCTTGAAGATTGTCTTAACTTTAGGTTTTGGTTTGTGTGTGTGGAATTTTTTAGGTGGTGTAATCTATCAAATTCATTATTCAGTGGTGTCTCAGTGACTGGAGATACACAATCCTTTTACCTTGGTCTCCATGGAAATAAGACTGTGGTTTCCTCTACTTTTAATAGTGGATCTTTTGATAGTTCCACTGTGCTGGAACTGGTAATTGTCCTCAAGCCCACCTATCTGTACCAGCACACAGGGAAGAAGATCAGTTAGTGTTTTACAGATGTGCCACAACACAGCAACTGCTCAACCATGACACACAAAGATATAAATTATGTATCCGTCACTGACGTATGCCTTTGAAACAACAAAAGGGTTATCCTACACCGCTGATAGACTTACTAACAGGGCAACATGAGCTACCAATGCACAACACAGCTGAGCCTAAATTTTGGTCACGGATTGCTTCTTGACACACCATGCAATGACATTATGTTGCCTGAAGCCAATCCAAATGTAACTAAATTAAACAGTACTCACAGCGGACGATAGTTAATTATTTCATTTGAGTATATATGCAGATAATAAGTACGCAACTTACACATATGCAATATACACAAATCTGGTTTAACACAGTGGTACCCATTTGATAATAACACCTCAGGATGTAAAATAATTTATACCCTACATGTTAATTTACAAATAAATGTACATATCAATTATTACATTTAAGTACACAAAAAGACACGTGAGTTTTGAATTTTGTACATGCTTACTTTCTATATTGGTCTAATAACAAAAAATAGCACTATTTATTTTGGTAGTTTGTTCATAATTCTGTACACATGAAGTGTGAGGGCTGGTTAGCCAACTGAATTGGTGTAAAAAGTGCCATAGACATTAGAAGCTTATCTTGCATAATTAAACACATTTCTTATAGAACCTGGGATCCAGAGACATTCTCATCCACAGTGAGAATGAAAGCCAAATGAGAAAGAATACTTTCTAGAGATAAGCTGCGGTAAAAAACACAAAATACTGTACATTAATCAATATGAAAGTGCAACTGAATCTTGAACTATACAGACAGCAGTTGTCATGAGTGTCTAAACACATGCTGCCACAAACCCTAGTGGGCTGCTTGCTTAGTGTTTATGAACACTATGATGACAATAAATACTGTCTTTGTCAGCATCTCACAAGGTTTTGAAGTATTATACCGCAAAAAATTATTAAAAGCATTTTGCCTTACAAAAAAAGTACCATGATATAATTTGCTAGGCATTTGAGCCTCATAGTAAGATATTTCAATAGGAACATGCAAATTTAACATCAACAAACATCTCAATGCATTTACACCAACTATGTCAAGATGATTTAGAAAACCTTTTCATTAACCTACTTTGGAAGTTACCACATGAAGAACATCTACCATGAAAATTGTAAAGCACTTTGAACAGTTTACATACCTGGCCGATATTCACAAATCCATATTTTTCTGCTATACGATCAGCCACATCAGGACCTCCAGTTATTTTAACAGCCCAGTGGTTTGTGTATAACCTTGTCTGGACGCACTGAAGTCCGATTCCAATAAAAAGTGCATACAGAAAAAGAGCCTTAAGTGTCATCTTCATATAGTTATAATCACCGCTTTACGCAAGACTATTTGTCTGATAATAATCCTCATTGAAAAGTTCTCATTGAAAAGTGACTTGACATTATCTACACTACACTAGCCCTCTAAATTAATGTAAACTGTTCCTATGGATGTAGTTTAACTGTGTGACTTCTGCTCCACGGTGAAGCCTCCACTACATCAATTACCTGTGGCCCATCATCTCCAATTACAGTCCTATCAGTTTCTACAGGTGCACTGTGTATTCTTACAGCAAACAGGAAACACTGGGAATGTATAACATTCATTAGTAACATAATTGCATCAAATAATGCTTAACAGATTATAAATATTGCACATTCCTGCATGTACCTACAAATTACATGAATCTTTGATTTTATATATGTATATGACAATATATATATGTGTAAAACAAGCAGATTTTATATTTATATGTCTCTTTGCGGTTCACTATTCACATACCATATCTACTTTTGATTTAAACATTCATGGACACTTTTTGTTTCAATCGGAATGAAATCAATCAGATTGATTAATCCGATCGTAGTGTTTACAAGAACGCTGAATAAAGTAATCGGGTTGATGTGCGCGTTTACATGACAGAATCGGATTTAATCTTCTGACATGCGCACAGTGCACGAATACACGTTTTCCGGCATTCCAACATGCAGCCACTCTCTTGCCACTGCTTCTTTTTTTGTTTTTAAAGTTTTAAAAAGCAGACTTAACGTTTGCCTATATCAGCTGCTAATTACAAGCCGACGAACGTGTGATGTTTTGTGCGGTGTATTTATAAAGCTATTAAAATGCCCCTTCCCGAGCCCAGAACAAGGCATCTTTGGATGAGAGTCCGAAGCAAGGACTGATGGGACAACGTCGTCTTACACCACTTCACAGACGAAGAGTGGAAAGAGAATTTTAGAATGACACACCATGCGCCATTATGTGATTTGTACGTCACTGCACATGCGCAGAACTATCTGGTTTAATTTTCAATCCGATGAAGTGTTTACATGTCCTCTCCATCGGATTAGAAAAGGTTTAAACCACCCCTTACGATCCGAATGAAATTTTAATCGGTTTTGGCCAATTCATTCCGATTGACGTGTTTACATGTGACTTTTTAAATCTGATTGTGTTTCTAGTCCAATTACAATCGGATTATTAGTGTCCATGTAAACGTAGCTACTGACATATGAGGTTTTTTCTTCTGTTGAACACAAAGAAGATATTCTGAAGAATGTATGTAACTAAACAGTTGCTGGTAGCCTTTGACTTCCATAGATTTTTGTTTCTCCATACAAAGTCAATGGTTACCGTTAACTGTTAATAAATGCTTGTTAATAAATGATTTTGAATAAGTGACAGCACAAACACTACGACATGATCACCACCCAGTGCTTCTTGGAAAACGATACATAGTTGTCACATGCATTTAATTTTGAAAATATCTGAGGACTATTTTTAAGTCTATTCTAAGTCTTTTGTAAGTGACACACTTCCTGTTGCCAGATGCTGGCGCTATAACTTTGACTTACAATAGCCTTATTTTTGTGATCAGTCCACAGCATCAAACATATTTGTTTGCAGTAGGAATGAGACACTTTCTGTTCCATTTATTGCCTTAAATTGATTGCCTCACCATGGCAGCATCATTCAAGATATCAAGAATTTGTTCACAGTTTGTCATTTTCAATATCTCTTCTTTTCCGACCAAGTATGAAGCAACTTGGGTACATTCAAAAGGACTCTTTGAAATGCTGTTTTAAGTGACATACTTCCTTCTGTCAATTGGTGGCACTATAACTGTTACTCACAATAGCCACCTCTATGTCTTCAGTCCCTAGCACCAAACATATGGCTCAAGTTTAAATGAAATCACACAGTTCACGCAGCACATATGAGCCACTTTCTGTTTCCATTTTTTGCTTTTAATAAAGCCTTGCCATGGCAACACCACTCGAGATATCAAAAATACCATACCAATTTAGCAATGTCTTGTCATAGTATCTGTCAAATTTGGTGAAAATCCCATAAATCCCCTAGGAAGAGTATTTAAAAATTCAGAGCCTGAAATTGACAAATATGCAATCCAGAATGTCCGACTTTCTGTTGGGCGGCGCTAATAAATGTAATATTAAAAGTTGTCAGACATGAAAAGAACAATACAAGTACCAAGTTTGTAGGCAAAACTAACCCAGTCACTTTAGTCAAAAGGAGGCGCTACAGAGCCCCCCCACCATATCTAAGCTTTTGCCCACACCTACTAGTCTGACAACTATGATGTGTGTGCCAAATTTCATGTCATTTGAAGCATATTACATGCATCAAATACATCTAAATATGGTTTTAAATTTCGACATGTTACCATGGCAACAATATTTAGAATATCACAAATCCTTTTAGAGCATTACATCAGCCATGTCTCTACATTATTCTGAAGTTTGAAGTGACTTGGTTAAATGTAAGTTACTTGGTTAAATGTAAACTTTAAAAGATTATTTTAAAGGTTTGTTTTAAGTGATGCACTTCCTGTTACCAGTTGGTGGTGCTATGACCATGATTCACAATAGTCATATCAATGTCATTAGTCCACCACACCAAACATATTTGCCAAGTTTGATATAAATTACTCAGTGCATGCCATAGATATTAGAGACTTCCTGTTTCAGTTTTTCACTGCCATGACAACACAGTTTGATATATAAAAATTCCTTTTCAGTTTTGAATTTTCAATGTCTTGGCATGATGTGCACCAAGGTTTGTGACAATAATTTGAAATCCCCATGGGGAGTATTTCAAAGTTCACGGCATGCGCTTTTCAGAAAATCCAAAATGGCTGACATCCTGTTGGGTGGAGCTAATGGGTGTCAGTGTAAAAGTTCTTCGGGTCAACATGGCCGATACATGTGCCAAATTTCATACAAGTGTATGCATATATGTTTGTTGTGTACAGCGTCATTTTTTGTCCCCTTCCAGAGGTCGCTACAGAGCCCCCGTGCCACACCAATGTGCCAGTCTTTACCCGGCCCCTGAGTTTTTAAGTATGTTAAAAGGACCAAAGACCCTAAAAATCTTGAAAAAAATAAGAAGAAGAATAAGAAGAAAAGTGTCTACACCCTTTGTATTTTGATATGTCCATGTCTGGTCTGTGCTTAAAAAGTTAAAGTCCACCTAAAAATTACAATTCTGTTATCATGTACTAACCTATATGTAATTTTAAACTCAAAGGCTATTTTTAATGAAACATAGAATATTATTTTTCAATCAGGTAATTTACACAAAAAAAATAAGAATAATTTTTCTTACTGACACAGACAAAAATCAAAAAGCAGACATGGTTCTACAACTATTGTTTTACGTTTTTTGCCCTCACAACATTGTAAAGTGCATATACATAGATCAGGTACAGATTTTTTTCCCAACCCCCCTATTAAACTATTGGATTTTAGTATTTTTAAAACCTTGCATACAGCCCTGTGTACAGCCAGTGGTCAAATACTAGGTACAAAATCCAAACAGGCAGACAGAGTAAAAACAGTAATCCATAAGATGAAGTAGATCAAATAGGCACAATGGTCAAAATGAGGCATATAATGAAAGAATTGGAAAACTGCTTGGTAAGGCATATCAGACTGGCAATCATTTACAATGTGGTCATAGGATCACAACCAGGGAATTAGTTAAGAAATGGGCAGAGTATAGTATTCAGCTTCTTCATCTCCCTCTGGTGGCCTGAGGCATGGATAACAGCCTTAGTTATTAAAATTAGGTACATATCTAATCAGCCACTTAAAAAGCAGCAACTGATGAAGACAGAAATGATCAAGAAGTTCTGCTGAAATTCAAATCAACCATCAGAATAGGGTAAGGGTATAGTTAAGTAACTTTACACACAACCATCTCTAGTGTTTATAGAGAATGGAAGAGAAAAGGTAACATCCAGTAAGCGTCAATTCTCTGGGCAAATAAGGCTTGTTAGACCAATGGCTTGCATCT